>JADBJO010000100.1:999027-1004027 GCA_016801955.1 Conus betulinus | reverse complement strand
ACCATATGAATGGAGGTCATTTACCTTAGGAAAGGAAACGATACTAAGTTACGACAGATGAGGACTGTGAATTCTGTGAAAGGAAGTCGCTGTGGTCTTTTAAAAGAGGACAACGAGCTGTAAGCAAGGAAATCAAACTCCCTAGAAAAGAAGACACTAAACCAAATAAAAGGAGGACCATAAACCTTCTGAGAAGGAGGTAACATAAATGGAGGGCACTGTACGTTAACAAAAAAGACACTGCACTAGGACACGTGGGAAGACACTAAACCCTATGAAGACACCATACGGTATACAAGAAGACACCAAACCGTATGAAAGGAGTACACTACATCCTATGAAACCAAGACACAAAACGGTATGAAAGTATGACTCTCGATCTCATTTTCAAAACTCGGCTCTAAAAGGCACGAAATTAAGACACTAAATCCTAAACAAGAAAGACCCTAATCCATGCAAAAGGTAGATACTAACATCTATCAAAAGTGGACACTAAACCCTATGAAAGGAAAACACTAAACCCTATGAAAGGAAAACACTAAACCCTACGAAAGGACTACAATAAACCCTACGAAAGGGCGACATCAAACCCTATAAAAGGACGAAACTAAACCTTATAAAAAGAGGATGCAAAACGCTATGGAAAAGGACACTAAAACGTTTGAAATGAAACTAAAACATGATGAAAGAACGATACTTCCCCCAACAACAACAACAAAATCGCAAATCTGTGAAGGAACACTAAACCGGAGGGTTCCAAACCCGATGAAATGGGATATACAATGTGAAAGATGACAGTAAATCACTGGAAAGAAGGGCAGTACAATCATGTCAACTCTCATTACGATGTCAGACCATCTGTGGATTATCAGGACGCTCATATCAGAGGTACTCGCGCTGCACACAACAAGATATCTGGGGAAGAGGATCAAAGATTTCCCCTGCATTTCTGCAGCTCGGACCCAATGATCTGAAAACACGCCCATGTTCCA
The DNA here is from genome assembly GCA_016801955.1 of Conus betulinus. Taxonomy (NCBI): domain Eukaryota; kingdom Metazoa; phylum Mollusca; class Gastropoda; order Neogastropoda; family Conidae; genus Conus; species Conus betulinus. The sequence goes on along the minus strand of JADBJO010000100.1, from coordinate 1,003,035 downwards.
GATCCCTGAATCACGAGACCAGCTACAAAGAACAGTTAACTTTTTAAACTCTTCCTGAAAATATTCCCTCCCGTTTTGTATCCACATAAAACTGACATGGAAAAACCTGAGCAACTACGTTGGTCACATGAAAGATTCTCATCATGTGAATGAAGAAACGCACTAAACCCTGAGGGGGGGGGGGGGGGGGGGGGGGGGGAATCCACCCCAAATCATCTGAAAGAAGTCACCAAACCTCCCCGAACAGCCAGGTACCAAACTCTTTACACGAAGTTACTATACTTATGAAGGACCATTTCAGCATGAGAGAGTAACACTAAACTGAGAGAAACACATGGGAGGGAAGTTTACGCCGCCGTTGGGGCAGGAATTCCCTACCCTTGTAGATGTACACATTTTCTTTACATCTGACTTTCCGTGTGTAGCAAACCTGATTTACTCAATTCGACAAAATCTATTCGGTTTCAGACGAGGTCAAGAACACATAAACGCACTAAACAAAACGTGTTAAGTAGCTTAGGTTTATTACACCATAGAAAACAATGATGAATGGTTGAGTTTTATGTCCTCATAGCGAAAGCTTTTAGGGACACGTCTTTCATTCGCGGTAGTCTTTGAAAACAATGCAATTCATTTTTTTACAAACGTCATCTTGAGACGTTACAAGTAACAGTTTTTTTTAATACACAAAACAATGCACCTCAGATTTCTGTATTTTCCTTTGTTTGTTGTTTGCATCGTCTGAAGAAGACAAATCGAGAGCATTGTTTTGTGCATTTTTTTTTTAATGTAGCCCATATTGTGTGTGACATCTGAAGAAAACATCTGCTGTTGAAAATTCACTTTTCTATTCTGTATTGCATATTTCATTTTCTTTCTTTATATTTTTGTGTATTTATTTATGCCAGTAAAGAGATTAAGAGACGGGGGTGAGGGGGGTTGGAGTATCAAGTATAAGGTTAAGGACAAGGGGGAGGGGCAAGGGAAATGGGATGAATTACCTTCCATCGCGCTTCTAGTAAGCGCAAGAATTAACGAGGGAGGGAGAGTAGGAGTGAGGGGTGGGGGTCCAAGGGGAGGGGAGTGGAAAAGGGGGACGGGTTTATGAAATCCTGTCAGCCTAGAGTTACCAGAGATCACATTTAAATTAGCTGAGGCAACAAGAGAGGGTGGGGAAGGGGGGATGGAGGAGGGGATAAAAAAAAAACAGCAAAAGGGAAGTTGAAGCCTGACGGTAAGAAAACACAAAAACAACAACGAGGATAATTCAACTTTGTGAATACAGCCTTTAAAAAAAAAAAAAAAAAGATGACCCACGTTCAATTTCATCTTTAAGATTAGAAAATTCTCACCTAAATGTGGAGAAGGGGTAGGTGTTGTGGAAGGGGGTGGGGTGGGAGCGGATGATCTAAATCTAAAGAGGGTGTGCGCATGTGCGAGGCTCAGCATGTCATCATGAGCTCGTCGCTTAGAAATACTGTTTTTGTTGTGTTTCCACCTTTATTTTTACTGGAAATGGGAAGAATCTAGCTTTATATTGTACTCTTCATTCATACTTCATAATGTTGAAATTTTCTCTTCATTGCTCCATAGACTGTCTAGGTTCTAGATTCGTGAGCACAGGATGTAGGTCGTAGTACAGGGAGCAGCGTGGTTATTGTTATCCCTGTGATTCTCACGTCATACTCTAGTTACTTGAAAGACTTATTTATCAAGATTTATCCATCTAGAATTGGAGACCCACCTTCACTACACACATACTATATAGTTCACAAGTATCCAACGGAATTGTAACTGCCGGCCTGCTCCAGCTCAACCAGAATTTATGAATAAGTTCTCTCCGTCAATGTTACTACACAACGCTCGTCAGGTTGAAAGGTCAGTGCCTGCTCTTCCTGTTGCTACCTACTTTCCTGATTGAGTGATTTACCTGTGCAGAGAGATTGCCCCAGCAGTGCTCTATTGTACTGTCACTCGCTGAAGAAACTATTAAAGTCAGCTCCCACCCAGATGACCCAATGCCCGAACAAGACGAGCTTCCTACTGTTGCTCTTATTTTCAGGAGACATCCATTGCAATCCTGGACTTAGGCCACCTAAGTTCCCTTTGGAGTCTGTTCTAAGGCCGTGAAATGGGATCACAGTGCCCAAAATGTATGCTGTGACTCTTTGTGATGTCTGGTTTCATCAGCATTGTTTAGCAATGCCAGACGCTGTCTTCAAAGCATTAAAGAATGTCTCTAGGGAATGTGTGCAATGTGGCCTTCGATTTTCTCCTCCACACACTGTTTCACTCAACAAGCCTAGACTCGTCTAACTCATTTGAAGCCCTTGCTTCCCCTGTAAGCGACACCTACAGTTCAGATCTGAGCTTTTTCAAGCCCCAAGGCCACATCCTCACCTACTAGAGACCCAAGGTCGAATGCCCCAAGCAAAGTGCCGATAACCAGAGTACTCGCAACGACATCCCTTTGAAAAATTCTCGTACTCGACTGCCAGTCAGTCCGCAACAAGAAAGCTCAGCTGGAGAGTATAGCTGATGCCACTCAGGCGGACATCATTATTGGTACAGAGTCATGGTTGGACGGTGACGTGAACGAGATAGTGAAGTATTTCCATAGGTTATAAACCTTAAACGAGGAATAGGTCTTCAGAGAGCTACGGTGGAATCTTTACCCTTGTATCGTCAAAGTTAGAGACGAACTGGAAGAGCTCAAGGCCGACAGAGAATCGGATAGCGAGATACTGTGGGTGAGAGTGAAGGCGAGAAGGGCCAAAGCCTCTCCATCTGTGCCTTTTACCTGGCCCAAGCATACCAACATCCTGGCTGTCTCTAAAAGACCAGGAAACAACCCTCCTGAAGATTCCAGACGGCTCCCATGTGTGGGTAGAAGGCGACTTTAACCTCCCAGACATTGAGTGGAAGTCAGACTCAGTAAAAACCCTATGCATCGCAACCGACCGTGTCTTCTGAGTTGCTAACCATAGCCAGTGATGTCCACCTAGAACAAGTGGTCCTAGAACCAACAAGGATCGCCAAGTATTCTGCCACCACTGTCGATATCTTCTTCACAAACAACAAATCACTGATCAACAAGATCAAAGTCATTCCTGGGATTTCAGACCATGAAGCTATCTTTGTAGAGTCGTCCTTTCGTCCAATTTTCTGTAAGAAGCCACCAAGGAAGGTCCTCATTTTATTTTTTAGGAGAGCAGATTTCACCTCCATTAGAGACAAGCTGAAGGAATACTATCAAGAATTCAAAGATACAGCCAGCTGTATGGGGGTGAACGACCTATGGGTGAAGTTCCCGACCCTTTTGAACACCCTCATCAATGACCATATTCCCATAAAACAGATAAGGAAAACATGAATCGCAGGCCCTGGATAACACCCCATGTCAAGAACAGACAGAAGAAGAAACTACTCCGACCCTTTAAGAAATACAAGTCTTCTTCCGACCGAGCAGATAAGGAGAGGTACACCAGAGCCAAGGCCAGGGTACAGAAGGAACAGCATAGGAACTACTGGCAATATATAAACAATCTGATCGACCCCCTAGAAGAAGGCGACTCTGAAAACCATGGCAGCAACCAGAAAAAATTCTGGAGCTATGTGAAGACACTAAGGAAAACTAGTACTGGTATTGCCCCTCTGAGACATCTAGGGAGACTTTTCTCCGCGGCAAGAGACAAAGCCAACATCCTGAACAACCAGTACAAGTCTGTCTTCACCAAAGAAGACCTTCGAGATATCCTATCTCCAACAGGGATTCCCTCCCCAACTATGAACAACAACACTGTGTCTGAGGAAGGAGTGAGGCAGTTACTTCAGAAGACCAACTCACACAAGACAGCAGGTCCGGACGAAATTCCAGCAAAGAGTCCTGAAAGAGTGCGCCGCCGACGAACTAGCGTTCATATTAACATTGATTTTTTTTTGCAACACCTTAACTGAGGGATGTCTTCACGAGGACTGGAAGATGGCTAAAGTAACAGCAGTCTTCAA
>JADBJO010000100.1:986527-991527 GCA_016801955.1 Conus betulinus | reverse complement strand
CTCTTTCAAAGTGGCAGACTCTCACAGTATATAGATAGATAGGAAAAACTGACGAAAGTTTCTGAAATTCTAGAAACAGTACAAGATTTAAGTCCTGAATTTGATCGTGATGTAAGCCAAATCGAGCAGACTTACGCTGCCTAGCCCAATCTGAATATATCACAAAAGATTTATAGACTCTGAAATACAAAACTTAGCCTGACAGGCGTTATTTCAAATTGTTCAACTGATGTACATCAGTTTGTGCCACCTGTCTTCGTACGACCAAAGAAAGATGGCACATGCAGAATGATTATGATCTTAAAAAACACTAAATGAAGATGTCACTTATTATCATTTCAAAATGGGAAACTTTACAAGCTGCATTAAGACTAGTGACTCCAAACTGCTCTATGGCTTCTATTGACTTGAAGGATACCTACCACTCGTTCAGTCAGAAAGGAACTCAGGAAATTTCTTAGATTTGGATGGAATTGACATCTTTGGCAGTTTATCTACATGCCCAGTGGACTGGCACTTGCACCATGTCAGTTCACAAAACGTTTGAAACCTGTGTTTGCCACCTTGAGAGAGGCCATTTTTCTGCAACGTTTCTGGATGACTCATTCTTGTTTGCAGAGACGAGTATGTCATGCGCACTATGGTGTTCGACACTGTGCAGCTTTTACGGTTTTTAGATTTTATCATCCACACAGACAAATCAGTACTAGAGCCTACTCACCGCATTCAGTTCCTGGGAGTTATCATTGACTCTGACTCAATGACCGTAACTCTAACCCCTGAGAGGGTAGCAGAAATGATTACCTGTTGTCTGGCAGTTGAGACAGTGTGAATATTAGGGAGCTAGCAAGTGTAAGATTGTAGTTTCATGTCCAGCAGTGATGTGTGACCTTTACATTGCAGACAGTTGGAGAAAGAGAAGAAGGCGGCACTGGTACAGAACGCAGGGAATTTGAACAGGTGCATGACGTCATCTCATGCTAAAACAGAGCTGCACTGGTGGATCAGCAATATTGATACTGCATACTATGTTATCCACCAAACGCAGCCTGACGTCACCCTAAGTTCAGATGCATCGAATACAGGTTGGGGCGTTGCATGTGAACAGTCAAAATCAGAGGGAGAATGGCTGCCTGAAGAAAGGAAATTCCGCTTCAGCTACCTGGAACTTAAAGCAGCAGTTTTTGCTTTGGAATGTTTTGGAAAGCAAGTTTGTGGGCGGCATGTCCGTATCATGATTGACAACACAACAGCTATTGCGTGCATTAATCACGTAGGCAGAAGTCATTCTGATTCATGTATTGTGATGACACAGGTGATGGGGAACTGGTGCATTGACAATCATGTGGTTGAGTGCTGCTCACATTCCTGGTAAAGGAAACACAGCAGCAGATGAGGAATCAAGGAAAATTAACCTGGAAGCTGAACACAGATGAGCTTCATAAAGCTTGGACACAATTGCAAATGGATCCTAAAATTGACCTCTTTGCCCCAAGGATAAATAACCAAATGCAGTGCTTTGTTTCTTACAGGTTTGATCAAACGCCTATGTAGCAGACGCTTTTTCACTCATTTGGAGTAACATTGACGTTAATGCCTTCCCCCCTTTCAGCTCAATCATGGCAGTGCGGGCGAAAGAGAGGAGAGAGTAAGCGACGGGTGTAGGAGTAGGCTAGTGCTAAGTGCCCTGCTGGCCAACGTAGGTCTGGTGGCACAGCTGCTGGAACGGGACCCGGTACGTTTACAAACTCGGAACAGCATACTCGCCCTACAACTCAACCAGGTAAATCCCTCCCCCACCCCCACCCCTCCCTCCCTCCCCGACCCAGCTGAGGGTATGCAGAGTGTCGGCGAGCGGTGCCAAAGAGAGGGATGTTCCAGCCAAGCAGCAACGCTGATCGTCAGTTCTTGGCGACCACAGACACGCGCAGTGTACTACACCTACATTGCAAAGTGGGAAGAATACCCCACGAGAAACGGAATAGGCCTACCCCATAATGCGCCAGACATTATGCAGGCAAAACTTCTTAGCCGATCGTTTTAGTAATGGTGCAAGCTACAGTGCTGTGAACTCTGCGCATTGTGCTCTGTCTGCATATCTGTCATTATTGAATGGGTATTCAGCAGCCCTAGTGGTCATCCTGTCATTTCAAACTCGTAAAAGAGGTGTTTGAAAACAGAGCTTCTTGACCCAAATATCGTGACACTTGGGATGTAAATACAGTGCTCAGCTTCCTTGATTGCTTTTCCCAATTAGATGAATTAACTTGAAAAGAACTGACTTTGAAAACTTGTACGTTGTTAACTTTAGCTACGGGACAGAGAGGCCATGCCTTGCACTCTTTAAAGACGAGACGTGAAGATGTATGATTGTGAGTGTGCGTTGAATTTTTCAGGGTTTGTTAGAAACAACAAAGCCAGCTGTACCAACAGAGCCAGCTGAAATAAGAACGTTCACAAAGAATGAGGATCTTTGCCCTGTGAAACGCTTGAACCATTCTATAGAGACAACTAAAAGATCTCGGACGCATTAACCAACAGTTGTTTCCTTAGTCACACAAAACCTCACGCGCTTGTGGGTAAGCAGACCTTCGCACAGTGGGTGAAAGAAGTGTTTGCGCGCTCTGGCATTTATACTACACAATATACAGCACGCTCAACCAGGGTTGCAAGCTGTAGTGCTGCAGCCAAAGCCGGGGTTTCATTAAAACAAATCTTGAAGGCTGCTGGCTGGACTAATGAAAGAACATTCACCAAATTTTGTAAGAGACAACGCAGTTCAAGTTTCAGCCAGAAAGTGCTTGATGGATATATGAGATGTAAATGAAATGAACTGTTCAAACCATTGTGCAAATTGTAAGTAAACTTAATTACTGACATTATGTGGCTGGTCCAGTATGTTGCTAAGTTGGGCACTATCCTCGCGTTCTTTAGCTTACCTTCAGGGAGCAATAGGCGAGTGATCATTAAGAAGTTAAAGTAGACCTATGCAAGGAGATTGCAGTTTAATTGAAATCATTACGAGCCTATTGTGGAGGAAGAAGTTACGCGCCGCTTCCTAGCACTGTTCGTAGTAATAATCAGTTTTACTGTCCCTCCCTAAAGGCGTAGGCCTAAGTCTGGTGGCCATACAGCCCTGAAATTTGCCTGCAACGCTGTGCGCGCCAATACCCAACGTAACTTCTCCTTCCTCCACAGTTGGCTCGTAATAATTTCAATTAAACTGCAGTCTCGTAGCGTAGGTCTAGTTTAATTTCCTGATCAATGTTTGAATCGGTTAATACCTGGGAATCAATATATTTCGAAGTATAGAATGTCCATGTTTCGGACATTGAAAGCAGGTAAATCAAATTTAGCAAACAAACAAAATCACTGAAACTCAGTGGCCCCTAATGGTTCTCGTGTTCGATTCGTCGCCAGTTCTGTCTTCTATGTCCTCACCAATATACTTCCGCCAGTTTCAATCTGCAATCTTTAAAAAAAACTTCAACAAATACAGACACTAATCATTTTCATCAGTATGGAAGCTGAGTTTCTTTCATCAGTCTCGAAGCTGTTAGGCCTCAGGAAGTTAGGTCAGACATTACAATTACGTAAAACAGACATTGGTTGCTCTTTTCAAGGTCTCATACACTTCACTTATGCTACAAAATATGCTACACACCTGCATGTTTCATGACCTCAGTGAGTTAGAACAACAGCGCACATGCCTGAGTGCATGTTTGCAGGCTCAACACATGCACAAACATACACAAGGCATTGTGCAATCTTGGTATTTACTGACAAGATCGAATATGCTCTATCACGTATCTACTTAACGCACGCAATCACGCATATATTGATTAAGGCATGACGAGTTATCATTGCGCCAGTAGTCTACACTGGTAGGCCTACATACCTGTTCAAACGCAGGTCACGTTCTCTCTCTCTCTCTCTCTCTCTCTCTCTCTCTCTCTCTCTCTCTCTCTCTCTCTGTAAACACACACACACACACACACACACACACACACACACACACACACACACACACACACACACACACACACACACACACACACACACACACACACACACACACACACACACACACACACTCACTCACTCACCGCTCACTCACTTACCGGCACGCACACACGCGCGCTCGCCCGCGACCGCGCCCGCACACACACACACACACACACACACACACACACACACACACACACACACACACACACACACACTCTCTCTCTCTCTCCTCTCTCTCTCTCTCTCTCAGAGAGCGAGCGAGCAGAGAGCGAGCGAGCGAGAGAGAGAGAGAGAGAGAGAGAGAGAGAGAGAGAGAGAGAGAGAGAGAGAGAGAGGAACACACACACATACACACATGAACGCGGCGTGCGCACGCATACACGCAGAGTTCGGGTCACACGCACGCACGCGCGCGCACACGTACAACACACACAGAGCTCGGGTCACATATATGCATGAGAGAGAGAGAGAGAGAGAGAGAGAGAGAGAGAGAGAGAGAGAGAGAGAGAGAGAGAGACACGCACACACACACACACACAACACACACACTCACACACACACACACACACACACACACACACACACACACACACACACACACACACACACACACACACACCACACACACACACACACACACACACACACACACACACACACACACACACCACACACACACACACACACACACACACACACACACACACACACACGCACACACACACACACACACACACACACACATACATACATAAACGCGCGCGCGCGCGTGCGGACGCACGCACGCACGCACACGCACGCACGTACACACACACACACACACACGCGCGCGCGCGCGCACGCACACACGCGCGCACGCACGCACACACACAGAGTTCGAGACACACACATAGCCTACACACACACACGCTCTCTCTCTCTCCTCTCTCTCTCTCTCTCTCTCTCTCTCTCTCTTACACACACACTCCCTCTCTTTGTCTCTCTCTCTCTTT
>JADBJO010000100.1:971527-974027 GCA_016801955.1 Conus betulinus | reverse complement strand
CACACACACACACACACACACACACACACACACACACACACACGCACGCACGCACACACACACGCACACACACATACGCACACAGGCACGCACGCGCACACACACACACACACACACACACACACACACACACACACACACACACACACACACACACACACACACACACACACACACACACACACTGTAATAAAACAGATGAACCACATGAGAAGAAGATTGAAAGAAGAAGACTGAGGATGGTATCACAGACAGACAGCCACAATGATAAGAAAGGCAAAGGAGGTAGAAGACCTGCGAAGAAAAAGAGAAAAGTATGGAGAGAGAAGAAAAGGACGAGGACGACGCAACAACAAGGGAAAAGAAGATTAAGACCTGAGATACACCAGCCAAGATCCAAACGACGCAGCAGACACAATCATCAAGCACCAGCATACAAAACACACAAACACCCACAACAAAACACCACAAGTTAGGCATGGACAGTTGTTGTCCGGTTCATTTTCAGTGAACTAACTGAAAATGTATGTTTTGAAAAAAAAAGAAAGAAAGAAAGAAAAGAGATGATGACAATGAAGATTTTGTGGACTGGTTTTCTTAAAACTTGAACACCAAGCGCCGTCGACCAAGACATGGTAGCTCATGAGCAAATAAAGTAAAGAGAAAGTGTTTGTGTCTAGGTGTTGTTGGGTGACCGCGTGTACATTGTATGGTGATGGTGTGTGAGCAGGGCTTCCGTGTTTATTTCATGGGAATGTAGAAGGATTTACAACTTGTTCTTGATGCGTGTGTGTCTCTTAAGTATTGTATATGTTACTTGATAGATAGCATTCGCAACAGTAGCTTGCTGTGTGTGTTTTTTTTTTTACAAGGGAGCAAAAACTTATTGTATGTGTTTAATTATTTGGATTATTGTGATAATCAGTCCCACTCGCCACACCCCGCTCCAAGTATCTTCATTTGCTCATGAACTCTGTGTGTGTTGTAGAGGATGGCGCGTGGAGTAGCATGTTGTATTGTTGTTCACTATGTCAGCTTTACCCAGCGTTCGCGTAAGCTGTATGTGGCCTATCTGTGTAAAGCATACGTATCGCGTACATTCGCGCGCGCGTGTTTGTGTGGGGGAAGGAGAGGGGTAGGTGCGTGCGTGCATGCGTTGTATGTTCATGTGCAATTGTATGTTAGGGTGTGTATGTGCCACTCTGCACATCTATATGTGCATACACATGTTCGCTGTGTGTGCGTGTGTGCGTGTGTGCGTGCGTGCGTGCGTGCGAGTGTGTGTGTGTGTGTGTGTGTGTGTGTGTGTGTGTGTGTGTGTGTGTGTGTGTGTGTGTGAGAGAGAGAGAGAGAGAGAGAGAGAGAGAGAGAGAGAGAGAGAGAGAGAGAGACCAAATGAAACGTCTTTCTTTGTACTACTATAAACGTGTGTGTTAAATTGATGTTATATGATGCGTGTCCGCCCTCGCTTGAATTTGTTTGAACACGTATGCTCTTACGTTTCTTTCCGACTGCATGCAGTGTGTGTATAAATAAGCCTGTATATCTTAGTTACATTATGACTTTCTTTATGGAAGATTTCAGGTGTCAAAAGTTTAGATTATGATATTCCTCCTGATAAAAAACAACAAACAAAACAAACAAAAATTTTTTCCTTGTATGGAACGATTAGGCCAAACCACCATAAACAGAACTGTCGTACGTTTCCGTGATTGTCTCAGTGGAGTGACAGCCATTTGTGTTTGAAGTTACATCACCACGCCCAAGTTACATGAACTTACGTCAGTTTTCACCCCCGTCTCCCCAGGCTGGCCCCGCCGCCGGTACCCCCGGCAGAGCTTCGTCGGGGCAGGACCAAGGCGACGGATTGCCCAGCTACGGCGCCGTCGCCAAGGTGCCCGGGTCGTCGGCGCCGCAGCTGGTGGAGAGGATCGTGCCCGGAAAAGGCTTGCAGGTGTACGACATTGCGGTGACCAAGGGGGGCGTGCTGGTCATGACGGTGTACGGACAGAAGCTGGTGCAGGTGGGTGGGCCGATGGGGGACAGGTAAAAACCGGTGTGTCATTTTGCGGTGGTTACGGTTGTTCGTGGTTCGGTCTCATGTTACGTCGACATCCACTTCAGGTAAAAATGACCGGATGGAACGGCGCGGCCCAGATGAGAAGGGAGTTCTAGGGTTCCCCATTTAGGTTACATAAAAAAACAAACAAACAATTATAACAAACAAAACTAGAAAGTGCTTTGAAAAGACGGCCCCTCCCCCCCCCCCCCCCCCCCATCACCTCGCCCTTCACACCCCTGCCTCAGCTCCACATAGGAAAAATATTCATAGGAACACGTCATTCCAAATCACGCACTCCCTTTCACCCACCCATCCCTTCCACCGTCCACACAGATCCCCTCCCCCATCCTCAACACCCCCCACCAGCCCCTACCCCAACGATCCAACAAAATTTTGTTAATGTATTTCGTACTGTGGACGAGAACAGCTTTTGGCTTC
>JADBJO010000100.1:946527-969027 GCA_016801955.1 Conus betulinus | reverse complement strand
TTTCAATTATGTGTATATACTTGCGCTGTTTGTAAGTCATTGAAAAGGAGGAAGCTGTCACTCTGTCATCATCTTTTTTCAACACCACTGTCGTCGTCGATATCATCATGAGTATCATCAACAGGTTTCTCTGCTTCTTTTTTTCTACCTTTCATTTGTCATCCTTTTTTTTTTTTATTTTCCTTCCCCTTCCTTCTTTATTTCCTATAGCTTTTTTTCTCACCCCCCCCCCTTTTTTTTCCCCCTCCTCTCCAGCTTATTTTTCTTCCCCATCCTTTCACCTTCTCGTCTGTGACATTAACGGGCAAATTTGTAATGGTCTGTGGGCAGAACCCGGTGTGTGTGTGGATTTTGTGGGTCTGAACGGCTTCATCAATGAGACCATCGACAAGGACTTGGCCACCGGCCACATGCTGTTCCACCGGCCCACCTTCCTGGCCACGGCGAGCCGGGACGGCCTGCTCTTCGTCACCGACGGCGCCAAGATGCTGTGCCTCAACAACGCCGGCAAAGTCAAGTCAGTCACTGACGGCTGTTGTTGTTGTTTGTTGTGTGTGTGTGTGTGTGTGTGTGTGTGTGTGTGTGTGTGTGTGTGTGTGTGTGTGTGTGTGTGTGTGTGTGTGTGTTGTGTCGTTGTTGTTGTGTGTAACACGAAAATAGTTTTTTGTTTGAGTGGCTTCCTTGCAGATGTCGTGACTTCTTTTAGTGTATATGCCCACTGGAAAGACAGCCCTGATATGGTCTTTTGCGGTCGGGGGGGGGGGGGGGGGGGGGTACAAGCGATATTCTCCTTCTCTCTCTGAGTATCTCTTTGTGTCTCTCTTTCTGTCTTTCTCACTCACTCGCTCACTCACACATACAAACACACTTACACTTGCGCGCATACGCACACACACACACACACACACACACACACACACACACACACACACACACACTTGCGCGCACACACACTCACACGCACATGCACACACACACAACACAACACACACAACACACACACACACACACACACACACACACACACACACGTTCACTCTTGCGCATACAAACACATGTGCACGCCAACACGCTCTCTCGCACATACGCACATGCACAAATGCGAGCATAAGCACAAAAGTTAAAACAGTCGCTTGCAAAAGTATGAAATTCACTTAAAAACGATCACTCTGATAAGACAGCATTTGCAATCACAGTATCTAGGAGTCAATAAGATTACTAAAGTAGACTGATCTAAACAAAATGCGCATTAAATCATAACTTGTATGAATGTATATGTATGTATATATATTTTTTTAAATAAACGTTTTTGTATTAATTTTGCAGTCCATTACCACACTTTCCCATGTTATGTTTAAGTTTGAACTATTAGGCTACGTGTTCAGATACAGGGGTAAGAATTTCCCGTCACGTGTCAGGGTACAAAATTCCGGTTATGTATTCAAAAACGAATTTCCATAATTTCATCATGGGTATTGTGTCTTTCAGGCGTAATTCTATACTTCACCCCCATGACATGTTTCCAGGTACGAATTTCCCAAAGCGGAAGGAGAACGCCTGTCCAACGCGGAAGGCGTATGTTCGGACCCCGCAGGCTTCGTCTACTTGGTGGACCGCGGGCGTCGCTGCGTCCTGGCGCTCTCCGCGCGCGGCACGCGCATCGCTGACGTCATCACGGAGCGCCACGGGCTGAGGGACCCGTGCGCGGTGTCGGTTGACGAGCAGGGCCTTCTGTACGTCACCAACGACTTCATTCATGGAGATCCTGGTCTTCAAGGTCGTCTGAGCTCCCTTGGGGAGCCGCCATGTGGGATCTGAAGAGTATCAAGGGCGGATCTGTTTGTGCAGTAGGAAAGGGATGGGCAGGACAATATTAGCGGGGGGGTGGGGATGGGGAAGGGGGAAGGTTCCAAAAACATCGTTCGTCCGTCACCAGCAACGATGACCACATGTTCAGATACTACACTGGCGATTCTGGTGTACCTGGTGAAGGCCAGTTGAATTCAGATGAGTACATACTGACCTCATAATGAGTGCCACAAACAAAAGGATTACATGGTGGAAAGAAGGGTGTGGGTGCAGGAGTAGAACCCTTTTTTTTCACGACCTAAAGAACCTTATCGACCAGGAGAAAGGAGAAGGAAAGAGTGGGGCAAAAGGTTGGGGACAGTGAAATGATGAAGGCTTCGTATCGAAGGCATATAGGTCAAGCCGTGTCAAACCGAACTTGAGTAGGACAGTCGTCAGTTTTTCTTAGCGAGAGGGTGGGGGTGGGTGAGGGTGCAGGTGACGGGGAGGAAGTGTATTGTAGGAGTAAGTCTGGTGGTGGTGATGAATTCCCGTATCCCCCCAACCCTCATCCTCTCTCTCAGATCCGTCTTTTGAGAATCATTTGGAGTGGAGAAGTTTTTTAGTGAAAAGTTTAGAGAACATCCACCCCCCCCCCCCCCAAAAAAAAAGAAAAAAAAAAAAAAAAGAAGGATGGGGGTGAAGCCTTACGCATTTTTTTAAAGTAAAGACATGTATAGATAAATACAAAAAATGTGCACTACGGTAATGACTGGTCCATTGATATGAGCAGCATTATTTAAACCGTGTTGTAAAATATTTCTTATTCTTTGTGCATGCCCGTATTGACTAACTGATTGATCCATTGACTGGTTTATGGATTGAGTAAGTATATTATATATGTTAAGTCTGTTCTGCATGCTTATGAAACGCTTTCTGGATCAAAAGTGTCCTGAAAAAAAAAAACCATGATAATCCACATAATACATCTGATGAGAAAAAAAAAATGCCTGAAAATATGACCATTCACAACGGAAAAAAGAGTTTGTTATGAACACTGTTTGAACGGTTTTCTACTACACTTCAGGAAATGATCGTTTATTCACTTTTCAAGACTGCAATCCCCCATAAAATCAGACAAAGAGTGCCAGAACTACTACTGTCAGTCAAAGACGGTACCCTCCCCCTAAACATGTTTTGAGAAAATATTTTTCTTGTTTTCCGATGAATTCAAAGAATTTTATGGAAAGTGTTTGAAACATGTTTCACATTATACAGAATTTATGTCTTTCCATAACACAGAATAGTAAGTGATGGATCAAAATCTACCCAAATCTAGAATTTCACGATCAGCATCTTCTAGTTGTTTGTTGCTGTAGTAGAAAATGAGCCGAAGCTTTTTTTGATTCAGCCGATTGTAGATGTTGACAAATATGTATCTTTGGATTTATTAAAAGAAAAAAGAAATGAAAGAAGAAAAAATAATAAAGAAAAGAAAAACCGCCAAACTAGAAGAACTGAGGGTGAACAGGCCTGGTGGCGCCCTCTGAGGGGAACGCTCAAACACACAGGTTCCCTGATCTATGACAAAGCAGTCGTTGGAAAGGTGCTCATTAATTGATGTGGTATACTTGCTGGATAAGAATAGGGACCATTTTGACCATCTCTGAAGTCACTTGGCAGCCATGAAGTTTTGTTTCTTTTGTTGTTGTTGTTGTTGTTGTTAATGACCTCGAGACGATCTGATACGGACTGCTACTTGTGAAGTGCCGGCGTTGAGGTTGCGACAGAAGACTGGGTGTGGGCTGTGTTGTGGATGCTGGAATGAGTGGCAAGGGCGATATCCCATCGTGAGGGCACGGAAAACGGGAAGGAAACCAGCCAACCAACCCAGCCCTGTACATACATCCTGCAATGGCACATATTACGCAGAGAATGTGTATGAATCCATGACAAAAAGAATGCTAGACCGGTGTTAGTAGTTTCTTTTTTGAATTGTATTGATTTATGTATGTATTTAGTCTTCATATTTTTTAATGTCAAAGTGGAGTGATTACAGACGGAAATTGAAACATAAACAACAGAAACAAAGGACGAACAGTCACATAACTCTCGACAAACAACAGAAACAAAGGACAAACAGTCACTTAACTCTCGACAAACAACAGAAACAAAGGTCGAACAGTCACTAAACTCTTGACAAACAACAGAAACAAAGGACGAACAGTCTCTTAACTCTCGAAAATCAACAGAAACAAAGGACAAACGGTCTCTTAACTCTTCACAAACAACAGAAACAAAGGACGAACAAACAGTCACTTAACTCTCGACAAACAACAGAAACAAAGGACGAACAAACAGTCACTTAACTCTCGACAAACAACAGAAACAAAGGACAAACAAACAGTCACTCAACTCTCGACAATCAACAGAAACAAAGGACGAACAGTCTCTTAACTCTCGACAAACAACAGAAACAAAGGACGAACAGTCCTTAACTCTCGACAAACAACAGAAACACACGACGAACAAACAGTCACTTAACTCTCGACAAACACAGAAAAACAAAGGACGAACAAACAGTCACTTAACTCTCGACAAACAACAGAAACAAAGGACCAACAAACAGTCTTTTAACTCTCGACAAATAACAGAAACAAAGGACGAACAAACAGTCACTTAATTCTCGACAAACAACAGAAACAAAGGACGAACATACAGTCACTTAACTCTCGACAAACAACAGAAACAAAAGACAAACAAACAGTCACTCAACTCTCGACAATCAACAGAAACAAAGGACGAACAGTCACTTAACTCTCGACAAACAACAGAAACAAAGGACGAACCGTCCTTAACTCTCGACGACAAACACACAAACACACACGACGAACAAACAGTCACTTAACTCTCGACAAACAACAGAAACAAAGGACGATCAAACAGTCACTTAACTCTCGACAAACAACAGAAACAAAGGACCAACAAACAGTCACTTAACTCTCGACAAACAACAGAAACAAAGGACGAACAAACAGTCACTTAACTCTCGATAAACAACAGAAACAAGGACAAACAAACAGTCACTTAACTCTCGACAAACAACAGAAACAAAGGACGAACAGTCTCTTAACTCTCGACAAACAACAGAAACAAAGGACGAACAAAGTCACTTAACATCTCGACAAACAACAGAAACAAAGGACGAACAAAGTCACTTAACTCTCGACAAACAACAGAAACAAAGGACGAACAAAGTCACTTAATTCTCGACAAACTACAGAAACAAAGGATGAACAAAGTCACTTAACTCTCGACAAACAACAGAAACAAAGGACGAACAGTCTCTTAACTCTCGACAAAGAACAGAAATAAAGGACAAACAGTTAACTCTCGACAAACAACAGAAACAAAGGACGAACAAACAGTGAACTCTTAGATGCTGGTGCAGACTGTGATAAGTGTGACTATTTGTTTGTCCTCAGTTTCCATTGTGTTTGAATGTCGTTTGTCCTTTCCGAAGAAGACCCAATAGGTCGAAACGCGCAGCGTCTATTTTGTCATTTGTTTGTTCCTTCGTAAGCTGGACCAATATTTCCATTTAGCTCTTATATTCATGTTCACGTCGATGCCATGAGCCGATTAACAGATTGGCGGGCAGATGATGCACGCATGCACGCACACGTGTACTCACATATACACACACACTTATACAGGAACGCTTGCACGCAATCCATCGTGCATAATTTTACCTCCATCGCCTTCTCTTCTCAGCCCGCACGAAGTGGTCATAGCATCACATGCGGAATTAACGATCGTGAGGGAAAAAAAAAAAAAAAAACATGAAAGAGGTCGGATTTCTGTCAGTTGAACCCCCTCTCAGTCAGTCCAGTCTGCGTGTATCTGATGGAGTTAGGGAGAGTAAAAAGTGGCGGAAGGGAAGAGGTGGGCTCCGCCTTCCATAATACTGTGCCCAAGAAAGGGGAACTTCTAACGGTTCACCGCCCCAATCGCCTTTGACTCCCTTTTGCTCGTTTGCCTTGTTAATTATATGCAGAGAACTTCAACAGAACCAGGTTGATCATTTACTGATAAGAAAGTAGACAGAAATTGAAGAGGTCGGAACATTGATATTTGAACCTTGATTTACGATATCATGATTTTTTTTACGTGCACATGTATGCATTTAATGTGTGTGGAAGCATTTGTTCATGGCATGTGCGTGTATGTGAGTGTATCTATGCGTGTGTGCGTCCATAGCCAACACACGGTTTACACAGTGCTTTCAGTAGCTAAACTTGCCCTTTTTTTTAACAGAAATTAATCGTGTTCTTCTATACGTACCTATGACCTATTGTGAATTTCATATGTAGTGTGCTATTACATTTTTTTGGAAAATAAAGTTATAAGGCAAAAAGCCTTAGCCTGTTGTCCTTATCCAAACACGTGTGCAAATACGTTATGAAAAGCGTATCTGATTTTAAACTGGCGGAGAATAAAACAGAGCGTTACCGCCACTCGGTTCAAATGTGTTCCGTTCAAATTATCGCCATTTACAAAAACGAAAAAGAAAAACAAAGCGGAACAAAAAACAAAACAACACACAAAACCGTTGAGTGAATATTGCATTTCCAATCAGGATTCAATCTTTCATTAGATGTGCGCTTCTTGACGCTTGCACGTGCGATTAAGAACATATCTGCTGATTGTGCAATACAATAGGCATCGACTATCAGCTCCGTCTATGAGTCTTAGTAACAGATTATCATCGTTGGTGGACCCTTCAAGCTCGCTTATCCTGGTTGCCAGCTGCAGTGAGGATGGTGAGAATGTTTTTATTTTGAGGATGATAGTCATTTAGGATGATGAAGATGATGGCATGGAGTCCCGTTATGGTCTAAGACTGCACAACATTAACAGGGTTGTACTCCACGCTTCATTTTCCGACTTAAATCAGGACCTACAGACAAAGACACGTGCAAAGTTGGTCAGGGAATTGGAGCGACATTCCAGACGATCCATCCATTAGGTAGGCGCAGTTCAACGGTGTGATTTTTCAGTCTTCCCATTTAAGCCTATAGCACTCCCAACACTGGATAGCAGCTGACCAAGGGATTTTTGTGTTTTGTTTTTTTTCCCCCAAGAACAGAATCATTTGAAGAACATTATGACAAGCTGACACACTTATACAGGATCATGTGCATGAATGACACAAAACGAAGAAGGGGACAAGTGAACAAACAAATCAATCGGTAAATAAACAAGTCATGCTGCTTTTACCCTGGCTAATAAGAACGGCCCAATCAGGATCTTCACAAACGATATGCAAATTTTTAAAGCAGTGCAATGAATTAAAATGTAGAATCAAATTTCAAAATTAGAACAATTGCCCAAATCCGTTCACGAACAAACCGTTGGGGAAAAAATAAATCAATTAAATTATGTCTAAACGAAACAAACAGCTTTGTTTCTTGCTTAAACTTCTGTTGCTGGTGTTACTGCACTCTTCTTCTTCTTTTTTTTTTAAAATCATGCTTTGGATACTTGTACATTTAATCAGTTACCAAGTCTTTTTTTAATTCTTTGTTTTTGGACAGTTATTTCTTAGTATCCCCGCACGTCATTTCAACCATTTTCGTATGCCTTTTCATTTTCCTTAAATGAATTCTATATTCTTGATCATGGCAGCTACAGTTGACAAACTGTATTATATACGCCCATATATTCCACAATACACCATTTCTAGATCTTCAAACATGAACAGTGTGTTGAAGTGTGTGTGTGTGTGTGTGTGTGTGTGTGTGTGTGTGTGTGTGTGCGCGCGCGCGCGTGTGTGTGTGTGTGTGTGTGTTCTTTCTGTTTTTCGTTTGTTTTTTCAAACAAACAAAACAAATTTTTAATCCTGAAGAGGCTAAATCGTCATTTAGCATCACACACACACACACACACACACACACACACACACACACACACACACACACACACACACACACACACACACACACACGTGCGCGCACGCGCACACACAGAGACGCACGCTCGTACACGCGCGCACGCGCACGCACGCACACACACACACACACACACACACACACACACACACACACACACACACACACACACACACACACGATAAAGGACACTTCATTTTTTTGTCAGCACATAAAGCATTGTGTGGGGGCACATGAATGAACGTGTCACATACTAAAGATACTGCCTATTTAACCTTCCCGTTTTCACACAATTATACGCACAAATAAAATAATCTGCGCACCATAAGGCTCGATTTTACACACACACACACACACACACACACACACACACACATGCGCGCACACACGAGCGCGCGCGCGCGCCGCGCGCGCGCGCGCAGAGACCTGCCTACTCAAAACGCCATAAATTGAAATACTAAAATGCCTGCAATTATATCTTTCGACTTAAAATTTCTCACCAGTAATTTAGCATTACGACTGCAACATCATGGATGCATGCACTACACAATGTTATGTACAAATTGAAAATACGAACAAATAAAGATCACAAATGGCTCTGTGGGATTGAGATATAAACCTTCCAACTGCAAAGAAAGACGACATGAAATAACATTTTGTGTTTTTCAAATTGCAACCCTACACACACACAATTTTCTGTTGCAAATAAATCATCACCAGAATGACGCAAGGGAGAAAAAAAAGCAATAACTTACATAGTAAGTAACTATCCTATGAGCGAACAAACCGCGAAGTTCCAACAGTCCTTCATCTCATCCACGGGGCTTAGCAGAATGACGAGGTGAAGCAGACCCTCACTCTAATCACGACTGTCGAAAGATACTCACAGGAAGCATAGGTCCAGGTTTACACCGAAGAAGGATCAGCAACAAACGGCGAGGCTGATGGCGGTGCAGGCACCCTGGTCAGATTCCCCTACGGTGATATCACAGAGTATAGCGTCGCCACAGGGAAGCACAGAACCACAGAGGTGAAGTAGAAGCTTCGCCCACGCACGCCGCCTCAAAAGCGCAGGCCTCAAAGACTGTCAACAGGTGGTGCTTCTCTTTGGCCTCTCAGCACGCCGCCTCAACAGTGCAGGCCTCAAACAAAGACTGTCGGTAGGTGGTGCTTCTCTTTGACAACCTTTCAGTTCCGCAGACATATCCTAACAAGAAGCTGCCATTTCCCCGGCCTGGCAGAAGCGCGGCAAGAAGCTGGCACCGTCAGAAGAACGGTATTGCAGTGGATCGAAGCCTACTGCAAAGTACGTAGAAACGAGCAGTCTGATCGCCTGGTGAGAAGGACGCTGCAGGGGAACAGTCCAACGATATCCAAGGACGTCTACTGCCTGATGACTACGAGAGAGCAGCAAAGTGAAGCTCCTCACCGGGTGCCACAGTCTGAACTGTTATGTGTACCGGAAACCGAGACTGGTGCCCTATACACCCGTCTCTATGGACAGGAAGACCAGACTGCGAAACATGAGCTCCAGAAATGTCGGGTTGAACCTACCAGACAAGATGTATGGCCAAGTTAAACTGCTGTCAACTTTCTGTTTGTTCAGCGGCTAACAGCTGCTGGTAAAAACAACTATATGTCACTGACAGATTGTGTAGCTACGTATACGAACTAGAAAAATTATTAAGATGATAACTCGGTTGAATCAGTACTTTGGGAAAATGCAGAGTTTTGCGCCCCCCCCCCCCCCCCCCTCCCCCCCCCCCCCTCCAGCGAGTTGTGTTCCTCACAGACCGACAGTTCGGCTAATCTGTCAACCATCCCATTGAAATGGATTCCGCATTTAGAAGGAACCCAAAAGAAAGAGATTTCATACATGAAGAAATGTGTCGAATTAAGGAGTTCCGCATTTAGAAGGAACCCAAAAGAAAGAGATTCATACATGAAGAAATGTGTCGAATTAAGGAGTTCCGCATACAAAACTTGCGTTAGGATTTTATGCTCTTGAACCGAGCATAACTGATTGGTCAGTTAAAATGCAAAAAAGCACCCGAAGAAATTGATAGAAGAAAACCCAAGAGGGTAAGCTTAATACAAAGCCATCAAGACTACTGACTATTAACTCAGAATAAAAATGAACCACCACCCCTCTCCAACCGAACGCTTTTTCTAAGCTTACTGTTAAAATCAGAATTAACAAAAATATACTGCGCCTGCGTATTCATCCAGAAGAGTTGAAAGAGCTCTGTATTGGGGTATTTTCTTTTACTGTCGGACCAACTAGCCCTTCATTGTCAGGTTTTTTTGTTGTTTTTTTTTTCGCTGATGAAGACTGAAATTTGTCCTTTGGAATTTGCCATGGTGAACAGGGAAAGAACAGAAGTTTGGTTCGTGACTTCTGTAAAAGTTTGCCCTTTGAAATTCCCATGATGAACTAGGAAAGAACAGGAGCTTATGACAATGGTTGAATTCCGACCGGTAGATTAAAGCTAATGCGAAAGTTTTCGCAGTCGTATGGAAAAACAGCTAGATTTTGCCTATCTTTCTAAGTTAATGTCAGATGTCACACTAAATTAATTTTTACATTGTTTTCACACAATCAAATTCGGTAATGAGAAAAACAACTAGATTTTGCCTATTTAAGAAAAGGAAGTTAATGTCAGATTTCACACTAAATTAATCATTCACATTATTTTCACATAATCAAATCCATAAGCTAAAACACAGGCCTACTTTGCATCTGCCAGCTGTCAATACACATGAATAGGTCTAAATGAGAAGAAAATATTCTTATTTCTCAATATGTCCCTTTATAAAAGTACAATCATAAGCTCATCCAAAGTCTTGCAGGTCAAGGTCATGGTGTAGTAAAGGTGAAGCATGGTATTTCTTACATTTCATGTCTGATACTTTTTTTTTTTTTAATAAAAAGGTTGTTCAATGCACGTGCTTTCGTTTCCGGATGTGCTGTAGACAGGCGAATTAAACTTTCTCGATGTTGTACAACGAACCAATAAACAGCCCCGCTATAAGACACGTGATTATGCCTCGCTTGATAATCAATGAGCAGACGGACGACAATTGGTGAGCCAGCTCAAAATAATATGGTAAAATTTTCGTTGCGGTTGATTGGCCGCAGTACTGAAGATTGAAAGTACGAACACAAGTTGAGTGGAATCACCTTGACGATAACATCGTCCACCAAAAGTCAGTCGACAGTTTCAAGTCGGGCTCTGGCAAAAGCCAGAAGCCGATAATATCATCACGCTGCGCACCTCCCACCGTCGCGCCTATGCCAGTTAATGGATGTTAGCGACGTACCAATCCAGATCCAAAGAAAGAAACAGACACCGAGAAACAAGCCAGGCGAATCTTGCAGGCAATTAGGCCTAATTTTGTATGTAAGTAAAGCCGGCCGACGGATAAGTGAAAATGCTAAAACACAGTGTGACATTTTGTGAAAATTAATATGCCTGTAACTTGGGCTTATTGGAACTATATTTTACATAGAAAATGCTATGTGATATAGCTTTGCATTTTTCTTAGCTGGTAGTTAGTTAGTTAGTCAGTTAGTGTGTATGTGTGTGTGTGTGTGTGTGTGTGTGTGTGTGTGTGAAAAATTGGACAAACCCCAGCCGGCCAAGGAACCAAGCAAGAACAACTGACCAGGTGGGTACATAAAACACCGCTGGAGATCACGGCGAAGGATGCATGCCCGATAGTGCAACACTGGTTGTATTAAAACTGAGCAGCAGCAGCCAGCACACGGCACTGAGTCAGTAGAGAGTGAGCAGCAGCAGCAGCAGCATGTGCAGTAAGGAAGGGTGCGATGGTAAACACAGAAATAGTAGCAGCAGCAGTTAAGTAGTAGTAATAACAGCGTAAATATACACTAGTAGTAATAGCAGCGGCAGTACAAAGCCGTAGTAACAGTAGCTGCAGTTATAGTAACAGGCACATTGACGTGTACTGCCAATAACACATAATAAGTAGGCCGCCTAGTAGCAGCAGCTGTTATGGCAGCCCTAGTAGTAGCAACAGCAGCAGCAACTTTGAGTAGCAGCGGCAGTAGTAACAGTAGCAGTAACACCAGCAGTAATGGCATAGAGCAGCTATGCAAACGGTTTCAGGTGTTTCGTATTGTCAGCCTCTCTAAACGAAGTGATCCAGCTTAGTGATATATAAATCTGTCGGTTAACCCCGAGGTGACGTAGGTACTTGGGTTGTAAGAATTTAGGTGGCTGATTTGTTTATTTATATCGTATTTCTGTTCGTAAAATATTAGCCTAACAGCACGAAAATGTTTTCCGTGTGTTGAGCTCACAGGACGAGTTTTTGAATACAGTAGAGGTAGTAGTCATTAAACGTATTCGAGTCTGCACTAGCAGCCTCTTTCCTTGCTGCAAATGGATAATAATTTGGGTCGTGAGAAGAATGTTTAATAAATGGCGTTTCTTATATTCTGAGGATTTTTTTTTTTCTTGAGCTCTTTTTCACGTTTAGTCGATAATATGTTCAGCATAGGACCTTTTCGACGCTTGCCCATATACACACAGTTTTCAGAATCAAAATAGATGAATTGATTGTTCATTAAACGAATGCTATCGAACACATTCATCGTACGCCCTTGTTTTGATATTCTTTTCTCTTGCCGAACAGGTATGTCTTTTTACCAGAATATCTAAGTTCTGGGCGTCCCTGGCGATCCAAGATGGCGAAACGCAGCGCGTAAACAAGTGTTTGAGACGGTGTGTGTTTGAGCGAGGGAATTCACTTGTTCTTCTTTAAACCAAGGTACAGCAGTTCTTAAAACACTCTCGGGAATACTGTCGGCATTGGTTCGTAAAAAGCCCCTAATTCATGTTCAGTAGCAACAGAACTGCAGAAGATGAGAAGTCCGATCTTAGAATGCTATATTATGAACACACGTTAGTCACATAGTTTAAAAAAGTGCTGCCGGATACACTTTCAGAAGTTGAAAAAAGCCGGAAAAAACATCATCATAACAATTATCTTCAACTCCGTACCTTTATTGGCCACAGGTATGTTAATGATATTGTTGCTTTGCGTTTAGTCGTTACATTGACGTTGAAGGCAACCAGAGTCCACAGAGTCCACAGACACACACACACACACACACACACACACACACACACACACACACACACACACACACACACACACACTACCCTCTTATGCCCCATTGAAAGACAGCTTCAATTTTTTTTTTAATTATAGAACTGAAATAGCAGACGTCAGCCATCTAGTATGTTTCTTTGCTGTTTGGTGAGCATTTTAGATGCTTTCAAAGTAAATTCACAAATATATTTGACAGAATCATGCTTCCACCAAAAGGAGGCAGCTCACCTGTCTCTACCACTTCTTTGCCTCCACATGACTGAGAGAGTGGAACAAACAAACTCCCAACATGCGGGATGTCAACTATCTACCTAGATGCCTTCAGCACTAGCCTCAGTGACAACAACATCAACACACTGCTGGTTAAAGCCCATGCAAGCATGAATAGTTTTAGTATGCTTTTTGCTGGGAGCACCTCTGTTGTAAACATATCAAAGGAAAAAAAAAAAAAAAAAAAACAGGAGTTCAGCCCATGCTGCCCATAGAGTATATGATTTGGTTTATCCTGTATTCCTTGCCCAAAGACTCTAGGGAATTTTGCACAGCCTATCATCTTCAAATAGTATAATTCCTGTATAGAACACAAATTCACAAGAAGCTGATGCACATTAAAACACAGCAACAATAACAACAAAGTATAAAAGTCAAAAGATGAAAAAAAAAAAGGTTCCTTTGCATCTTAAAAAAAAAAAAAAAATTAAACAGGGAAAAGTAGTGATGGGAGGATTAAAATCTTTCCTGTAGCTGGTAGAATGCTGGATTCACAATCTGAGGGTCTGAGGTTCAAAACCCCAACAGCCCATGTGGTTGAAAGGTGCTGATTTTTCCACTATCCTGACCAGCTGACATGCAGTCCACTAGTGCTAGAACCTGACACCCTGTTTTGGTATATGCACACATTTAATGACACACATACAAAAGGCTCCTGTAATCCATGTGAATAGTTCACAGATTATGGAATCATGAAGGTGTCAAGCTTAAAACATTCATGAGTTTTCAGCAATTTTAATACTGTTTGTTGGCTAAAAGGTGATAAGATTATAATGATGTGCATTATCATACTTATTTTGATCTCATAATAATCCCTCTCAAATATGAACCACACAATGAAATGGTAATCTACATTCGTCCCAAATTGGAATGTCCATGAAGGGACTGAGAATGTAATGTTTACAATGCCATGATATATGAAATCATATAATGCTCTGGAAATATTTACTTTCTGACGCAATAGAAAATGCTTGAGACTGACTGAGAGTTCCTCTACCTTGATACTTCACAGATGCCTTCCACCATAACCCCCATCGAGCAGACACGTGGCTGCGCCATCAGGGCAGCTCAGGGTCTGCGGTTCGGCAACTTTGAGCAAGCTGTGCATCTGCCGCCAGTGAAGCGGACCTCCACTGTCGGTCTGCACAGCTTCTCCACACTCAACAACCAGCAGATCTACAGGACTGTGAGGGAATGGGCAGGGCTGGCAGCCCTGGCAGCAGAAGGTGCTGCTGTACAGTATTGTAAACAGGTACGAATGAGTAGGCTGGGAAGCGAGAAGATCTGTGTCTTTGTGTCTTGTCTCTCTTGCTGTATTTCTGTCTCTGGCTCCAGTTCTACATCCTTGACTGTCTTCCTGAATTACTCGGGAATGCATGAAGTGTTATTTGTTTGGATGGACACAATCACACACACACACACACACACACACACACACACACACACACACACACACATGCACACATGCTTGCACACACACACACACACACACACACACACACACACACACACACACACACACACACACACACACACACACACACACACACACACACATGCTCACTCTACACACATCACACACACACACACACACACACACACACACACACACACACACACAACACACACACACACACACACACACACACACACACACACACACACACACACACACACACACACACACACTTGCACACACAAATCTCTCGCTCCTCTCTTTGTTGTTTCCTACTCACCCTCTCCCCTCCTGTAGTCCCCTCTCATTCTGTCAGCCTTGTCCTAGCCCTCACCTGTTTCGTTTTCCTCATCTCTCTCTCTCTTCCCCTCAAACATGCACTGAATATTTTTTCTGGCATTTCAGATGCACACAACCTCAACTGGAAATCCTTGCCACAACCTTGGAACCCCTGCGCCACCGTGATCCCCTGGCTGCAACTCGGAGCAAGGCTGCACTTCAGCCTATCACTCCCAGTGCAAAAAGCTCTGCCTCCTTCAAATCCTCTCCCCTCAAGTTCCATCAGCAGTCCACCACCCAATCATCCCCAAAGAAAAATCTCACAAGAGAGCAACAGGAGCAGGCAGAAAACTCCTGCAGCTGTACTAAAGGAGGGCAAGGAGAGTGCCTTGAAGACAACAGACAGTAAAGATGAGCAGGGCAGAAAGAGGGAGAACACTGCAAGTGGTTTGAATATTGATCAGTATGCCAGTATGGTGTCATCTGCAGTTGTAGCTGCCGCTCTGGGGGAAATTTCTATGGCCAGTAAGCTTTGTGACATCATCAAGGCAGAAATAAACACAGAATCTGTTAAACCTGGCAGTAAAGAAGGCGCGTCATCTGATCATGTTACGGCTAAAGTTGGAATCGTTTCCTCCGATAATCTACCTCAAACCAGTAACATTTCATCAGCTGTGGGAAAAAGCGTGGAAATTTCACAAAAGCCTCATCCTCCTCAATCTTCAGCCAGCGCTCGTCCGGGTATTCTGCGCTCTTCAAGCGGAAAAGAGAACAGACAGGTCCCGGAATGCCTCTGCTCAGTTTCTGGGTGGTCGGATCTCGTTCACACCCCAGTCACGACAGAGTCGACTCAGCGGCAGACAGCGTAGTGGCTCGAGTCGGTACCGATACAGTGCCTTCGCTTCCAGCATTGCCAGCACCCCCCGATTTCTTTCACAGAGAGAAAATCACAGTGCTGGGTAGGGTGACTGTTTGACTGATGCTTTTCTCCTTCACTATTACTATTCATTATTTTCTTGCTCTTAATGAAATGCATTGATCATTGTTTAATGTACTGATAAGCTAGCTTTGTAACTGATGCTTGTTAGCAGAAAGAATATAGGCTTTTACATGACTGTGCTTTTCTTGTGATTTTATGGGAATCAGGTGTATCTGATATTTGCTATGTGTGGGTATGTGTGTGTTAGTGTGAAGAGTGAGAATGAGAGAGAGAGAGAGAGAGAGAGAGAGAGAGAGAGAGAGATTTTTCTAACAACTGATCTAATTTTGGCATTATGTCATTATGCACACAAACACACGCACATGCAGACACACTCACACACACATACACAAATACACATGCATGTATGCACACATGCATGCACCACACACACTTAGATAAACAGATACAGGGACACACTCATACACAGTCACATACATACAAATAGACAGACAGACAGACACATACACACACACACACACACACACACACACACACACACACACACACACACACACACACACACACACACACACACACACACACACACATGTACACACACTCATGTACGCTCACATACATGTACACACACACACACACGCAGAGGAAGATTAAAAAAAACCTGATTAATGTATATCATTTTACATAGAGTGAAAATAATCTTTCCTACTGTCCCGCATAAAGCATGTAAAAAATGAAACAAAAAATTAATTAATTAATAAGATTGCACACCTTGGTTTGTTGTAACTGAGTTATGAAATGAACAACATAAAAGTCCAGGTGTATTTGTTTCCCCTACCTCTCAGGTCCGATGCAGCGTATGATCCGATCAGGACAGGTGCAGAGACCGGTTGGCTTGGGTAACATCCCAGTTGCTATGCAACAGTTCTACAAGAACAGGAGTTGGTGGTCAGCGGATCTCCCCGAAAGCGTGCAACTGCACTCAGCTCACAAGCGAGAACTGTCGAGCAGCTTTCGTGAGCAGCTGGCCACCATCTATGAGGTCTGATCGGTTTGTGTGAATTTTGAAGGCTTTTTGTTTTTTTTCCCCTTTCTTGTCTGTGTTAGACTTAAAATCTTCTTTTCTTTAATTCCAAAAATGTCATTGAATGACTTTTTCTGTCTTCTGCTTTGTTGTTATGATTGTTATCACTGTCATTGTTATTATCACTAATGTCATAATTATCATTATGATTATTACTGTTATTATTTTTTCATTATTACTTTAAAAGCATTTCATTTACTTATTTTTCATTTTAGTTTTTTGGTCTGCTTGAACTTTTTCCTCTTAAGATTCCAGAGTAAGGCATGAAGACTGATTTTGTGTGTGTGTGTGTGTGTGTGTGTGTGTGTGTGTGTGTGTGTGTGTGTGTTTTTTGTAAGTACTAAATGAATATTCATTTATCGTGTTCTGATTGTTGTTGAGAAGCTGTCTAAGTCTGCAGGACTGTGATGAGGACCATTCATCGCTTCCTGTAGACCAACCTATGCATGTGACAGCATTAGGGAAAATAATTGTTGTCAGTGTGACTGTTGTTTTTGTACCCTTGACATGGCTCATGTGGTGGACTGCACTATAAACAAACATGATGATTTTTTTATTTTGCCATTGTTGCTTGTTCTTATTCTTTTTTTTTTCTTTTTTAAAAATTAAATCATCACCTGTTTTGCCAGTGCAGAGGAATTTGTCTAAAGTTGTCAAAAAATTGTTCACCACAGGGAGGGAGTCTTTCCTGGAAGTAAATATAAAAAAAGATGTGGAAAAAACTTTCTGGAACTTAAGTCTAACAGGACTGATGTCATGATGCTTTTTTTTTTTTTTCCAACAAAACCTGGTTATGACAGTTTTCAATCATAAAGTGTAAGCATGAAAATATGTCATATATCAGAATGTAGGTAAATGTTTTTTTTTTTTAATCTGTGAAGAAGTCTGCAGATTCAGACCACATACGCACACAAAAATGCTTGTGATTGATGAAACCGTAGCGATGGAAAAATTCGGAGGGTGTGGCATCAAATGTAGAAATTTGATAACAAGGGAGCAACCTGATAAAGAGTGAATGAGGAGTTGTTATCAGGAGATAAATCTAATATACAAAAAAGAGAAAAAAATGTTCCAGAAGCAAGCCTTTAAGAGGAGGCAGTCATTATTCAGAGTGTGTTTATAAGGATGCTTACTGTATTGATGTTGTTCTCAGTATATTCTGTTACTGATGTTACTGTCCCATTACTCTTGTGTGTTGCAGTGGCTTGGCCAGTGGGAGAGTCACGAGCGTCTGTGTCTGCTGAAAGAGGTGCTCAAGGTGTGCAGTGGGGATGTGCTGGAGGCCCTCGTGCTCTACCTCCATCAGAAGTCAGTCATCATCGATATCGTCATTGCCATCATCGTCATCAGTATCATCGTCGGTATTGTCATTGTCATCATAGTTGTCATTGTCATCATCAATATTGTCATTGTCATAATAGCTGTCATCATCACCAGTATTGTCATTGTCATAATAGTTGTCATCACCATCAACATTGTCATTGTCATCATAGATGTCGTCATCAATATTGTTGTCATCCTCCTACACCTGTGTTTGCTTGTGCTCGTGCTCCTCTTCCTCGTCAACAAGGCCAATTACCATTATCATCGTTATCGTAGTGGTGCACGAGGCAATGCATTGGGGAAAGCCCTTATGTTCTGCCTCTGATGGAGATCAGTGGTCATTAATTTCATCATACTGTCACCATGGTATTTGTGATCATCACCGTCACATATACACAGGGTCTGTGGCAGAATATGGTTTAGTTTCTTATCTCATCAGACCTCCATCAGAAATCAATTGTCACTATTATCATTACTGTTATATTCATCATCAGCATTATCATCAGGCACTGACGCTGTGTTCTACTTCCATCATTATCATCATCATCATCATCATCATCATCATCATCATCATCATCATCATCATGAGAAACTCAATACAGATGTGATAGCAACTTATCTTCTTGCTATGTTTTTATCAGAAGTTAGTTGTGTGTTGTATAAGAATGCCCTAAAAAAGATGAGGATCTTTTTTAAGATGAGGAAGATATAGTTGTCGTTTGGGTCATTACAATTTGTAATGATTGTTTTGTAGACAAGGAGGATGTATTGTTTCTTTGTTTGTAGTTTTTAATGATTGTAGATAAGGAGCATATTTTTTTTTTTAAAGAAAGCACTTATATAGCATCAACCCTTGGCCAGAGACCAAGGTCTAAGCACTTTACAATCTGCATTCCCGTTTACCCAACGGCTGCCTACCTGGGTAGAGCCAACTGAAGAGCTGCCTGCTGTTGCTTCTGTCAGTCATTTCCCATGTCATTCAGTCAATATCGTTCATTCGATTTTTAACAACTCTTTCATTCTTTCAATTTTTCACGCAGAGTGCATGCCATGTGTAACATGTCATCCATACCAATGGCCAAACTGGCCTTCTCTTCCGAAAGCTGGTGATGGGATTTTACATGTGTACAAGATGTTATGCGTGCGTTCACACATGGAACCTCAGTTTGTAGTCTCATTCGAAGAACTATTTGGGAATTGGAATCAGAACCAATGTTAACTCAGACGGAAAAATCCCCCTGTACCGAAACGGCCCAGTGGAGATTTGAACCCGTAGCTCCATGATCACCAAGATTATGAATCCGGCACTCAACCAACTGAGCTATTCGGGCCCTAGTTGTTTGTGTGATTGCAGTTTGTAAAGATTGTTTTGTAGATGAGAAGGGGTATTGTTGATGTGTCATTACACACTTTGCAGTGATTGCTTTGTAGATGAGGAGAATATGGTTATTGTTTGTTTCATTATGATGTGTTATGATTGTTTTATAGATGAGGTAGATGTAGGTGTCGGTAAAATCTGTGTTGATCGTTTTGTAGAAGAGGAGATACAGTTGTGGTATGTGTCCTTAGAATAGGGGAGTTACAGGATCTGTCACTGTCAGAAATCTGTGCAGAATTGAAGAAAGCGAATTTCATTGCTGCCAGTTTTGTATTGTTTGTGACAGCAGAACTGAGGCAGGAGAGGAGAGCTAGCAATATGAATATCAGTCAGGCTTTTTCCCATTTCTAGATTGTCTGAGCAGTTTACTGTGGCACAGTGTAAACTGACATCCGCTCAAATAAGATTGTTCCTTCAGCTTGAACAAAAAATGTTGTGTTGCATTACTAGGCCCACTTCTCACTTGACACTGAGTGAGAAAATGCCTGCAGTGTTAGAAAGATCTCGAGGAACGCAAGAGCTTCAAGCACAGCTCTGCATGTTTTTCAGCAGTGTTTGCTGAATGGCAGTGTCCCACTTTGTGAACATAGGTGAAGGGGATGTTGCATTTGTTATTAGAGGTTGTGATGTTTGTGTTGTAGGTTGCGTGATGCCTGTGACATCAATCGTCTGCCGGACAAACTGCTGCTGCTGTTGTGTTGTCTCACCTGGCTCCCAAGGACATCCTGAATGCTGCTCAGGTGTGACATTCATACACACACACACACACACACACACACACACACACACACACACACACACACACACACACACAAATGCACACACATACATATGCACACACACACACACACACACACACACACACACACACACACACACACACACACACACACACAACACACATTTTTTTTTATATTAATACAAATATATCTTTTTTGTAGATTAATTGTTATGTCTGTCTGATTCTTGCCAAGATTGTGAAAAACATTTTTTTTCTATATTGATATCTATTACATAAACCACTATTACTTTACATCAAAACCAAGGTTTTCCTCAACTTGGAGAAATCTTGTTTAATATGATTCACTTTGACTGCTATGTTAGGCAAAGGATGATGAGCAAAGGGAATTAATAGTTTTCACAGCCCTTCTGTGTGGTTGGATGAGTGATAATGAAATAAAAACTAAAATCTTTCTGTTAAATTCCTGTTTATTTGAACTGTCATAAACGAATCGGATGTAAAAGAAGGATCAATAAGGGAAGCAAAAGAACAACAACAGAGTAGTTCTTCCTTGTATCCCGTGTCATTTGACTTTTACTACTTTGTATTCTTTCACAGAAATAAGTGAACTCTGCATAACATGAGACCTTTTTCGACAGGAAATGGAAGGAAGCTTGAAATATACTAATGGATTAAAAAAAAAAAAAGAGAATTGTATAATGTTTATTACACAAAATACTTTGCTGATACATATGAATTCAGTTTGCATAATTAATATTATGGACACATTGAAAGAGAGAGAGAGAAGGAGAGGGAGAGGGAGGAGGGTTGCAAGACCTTGTTAGCTGACTGTGTAAAAGTTGACTAGTCAGTTTTGAAATAGAAGATTTCAAAAGAGAAAATGATTGTTTTTTTTCTCAACAAACAGACTCCCTCAACCAGCAACACAGTTGATAACAATTTCAACAGGAAAGCAGTGTATCATTCATTTTGCGCACAATAAAGTAGAGTACATCCTTCAGTCAAATTATGCTGAAGAGGTTCTCATACAGTCAACAACAAAAAAAAAAAACCCCTTCATGTTTGTAAGTGATCATGATATTGTTGGAATGTGTACAGACAAGAGATTTGAGTGAATCAATCCTGTCTGAACAAAAAATGTCCATGCTAAGTGGAGATGCATGTTCTGTTGTGTCAGGTGTGTCGCAGGTGGCGCTACCTGTGTGTGCCATGGACGACCTGTGGATTGTGAAGTGTCTGGAGCTAGGTAGGTGTGGATGTTGGAGGGAAGTGCTCCTTCTCTGTGTATGTGTGTGTGTGTGTGTGTGTGTGTGTGTGTGTGTGTGTGTGTGTGTGTGTGTGTGTGTGTGTGTGTGTGTGTGTGTGTGAGGATGACACACGTGTATCTTCAGCTTTTCTTGGTTATAAAGCTGCTTTCTCTTTATCTGGAGCTGCCTACCCTTTATCAGGATCTATATCATTGTGTCTATGTACATTTCTTTGTTTCTTCCCTTCCCCCTCCTCTGCCCCCTTCTGTTTCAATCCCTCCCCACCTCTCCCCACTTACTATTTTTTTTCTTCTTTTCTTTTTCTTCATTTCCTTAATATCTTCCTGCTTTGCTCTATATCTTTTCTCTCTCTGTGTCTGTTTTGTCTGTCTGTCTCTTTCTCTGTCTGTGTCTGTTGAGCCTTTCCCCAGCCCCATCTCTTTCTCTCTCTCATTCCCTTCTCTCTCCCTCCCTCCTCCTGCCCCCCCCCCCTCTCTCTCTCTCTCTCTCTTTCACTCCCTGTCTCTTTCCCTCTCTAAATAATCAGTTTTCTGTCTGATTGTTTTTGTCTCTCTTTCCCTGTGTGTGTGTGTGTGTGTGTGTGTGTGTGTGTGTGTGTGTACTTGCATATACAAGTCCTTGCAGGAGTAAGGTATATAGATGTGAGTTCACTTCCTGTTCACCCTGTGCTGTGTGTTTTCCCACTGCCCAGGAGAGGAGGAGGGGATAGACAACATACCCCAGCTGATCCAGTCGGGCCAACACGAAGAAGATGGGTGTGGACTGGATGTTGGCTTACATGGAGCTCCGCTCCCTCGTTGCGGGCATCAAGGAGGATGACGCTCGCTCCACCACCACTATGGACACAGGTCAGCGCTTGTGCCAGAAAAGGGCGGAGGAATA
>JADBJO010000100.1:931527-941527 GCA_016801955.1 Conus betulinus | reverse complement strand
CATGATGCAAACAGTATAAAATGTAGGGACAAATCTTTCAGCCTAGGCTTGAAGGTCCAATTTAAAGGAGGTCAAAAGGTGTCAGCAGTCAGAGAGGTCAGCTCTACTGTTTAATAACCCAAGCATTGTCAGTCAAGTAGATGCTGAAAGCAGCTGAGAACCACGCAGAACAGCCTACACTTGGATCCAGTATGAGATGCAATCTTCCACTGATTGACCAAACAATGATAGTTTGAACAATTTAGTAATGGAAAAAAAAAAAAAAGATGCAGGCTAACAAAACCTCTGTCATTGTGTTATGTTTTTTGCAAAGAAAATAAAAAGCAGGGGGTGGGCAGGTGTTTGGGGAGGGGGGGTACAGACGAATAAAAAAATGAAAAGGAAAAATCAGAGAAATATGTGATGAATATGAAAGGGAGAGATAACATTTTTGTATGTGAGGATGGGAAGTTGTAGATCTCTGTTCCATGGACAGTGAAATTAACAGTGTGTGATTCGTTATGTTATCTAACAGGTCAGTGGGAGACGGTGGAGATCATAGGTCAAGGGCCAGGCAAGAGGAGGAAGAGGAGACTGCGCTGGACATTTACACTGACCTGTCCCAGTCAAAGGATTTATTGGTGTGTTGTGTGTGTGTGGTGTGTGTGTGTGTGTGTGTGTGTGTGTGTGCATGAGTATGTGTGTGTGTGTGTGTGTGTGTGTGTGTGTGTGTGTGTGAGCGTGCATGCATGCGTGTGTGCATGCATGCGTGTGTGTGTGTGTGTGTGTGTGTGTGTGTGTGTGTGTGTTGTGTGTGTGTGTGTGTGTGTGTGTGTGTGTGTGTGTGTGTGTGTTGTATTTGTGAGCAGGTGCATGTACTTGTGTGTTCTTCCTTCCTTCTTCCATTCTCTGTCTCTCTCTTTCTATCTTTCTCCATTTGTTGCTTTTCCTCTTTTCCCTTTTCATTCTTTGTCTGCATCTTTCTTTCTCTCCCATATTTTCTTCTTCTCACATGAGCAAAGTGTTGCATTAGTTTTCTTTCAAAAGAAAATGTGTGCTTTTTTTTTTGTCACTATTGGTGCTGATAGGGTTCACTCTGAAAAAGAATGTTTCCTTGAAACTGGAAATAGTTACATGTGTACTTGGTAGACAGATGTAAATATCTGTAGAGGAAAGGGAAATACCTGTGAACTCTCTCTAGTTCTTGAAAAAAGAAGCCAAAAAGTGAAGGGATGGACAAATGGGTAATGCCTTCACTTCATCTTAAAAGAAAGAACATCTTGGGTCCATGGTTCTAACCGTGCTCCAGGCAAGTTTTGTCTCCCCCTCAACATTAGCCCTTTTATGATGATTTGAGTACTCGTCTTAATTAGCACATGTAAAAGAACCCATGACAGCCAGGGACTTGTCCCTGCCAGAACGATGGAGATGAATTCACTTTGAAAGGCAGACAGACATATGCAGACTAAGTTAAAAAAGAAAAGCAAAAGAAGGGAAAAAAAAGACCCCCCCCCCTCCCCCCCTGCGAATTGATGGAACAATACAGACACACAGTACAATATAGTGCAATGTAATACAATATAAATTAATGCAACATGATACAGTGCAAGGCAATGCAATGAAAGCAATACAGTACCATGTCATATGTGAATACAACTCAATGCAACGCAGTGCAGTTCAGTGCACTACTGTGCTATATGATCAATATAATACAATCCATACAGTACAATACAATACAGCTCAACACAGTACAGTACAGTACAACACAATACTTCACAGCATGATACAAAACAGTGAAGATGAACAAGAATGCAGATTCACTCAGCTTATTTATATCTGTGTTCAACTGGTTTTTTTTTGTGCTAAACCAAGGGCTGGGTGTGATATTGATATTTTCTGAACCAGAGGCAGTACAGGACAAGTTGTCGCTGAAGCATTTTCTGATAACACCATCTGAACAATGAGGTTAAGCTCATATCATCATACTGAATTGTTCTCTACATTATGTCATCTAAATAGTGAGGTTAAGATCTGTATACTCTGAGCCTGAGACAAGTTGTTAACGATGGGTTTCCTGACTACATGGTCTGCATTGTGAAATTAACATCCTCTGAGCGGAAGGCTTTGAAGGACAGGCTGTTCATGCTCAGTGTTCTGATTGCTTGATCTTAATGATGGCATTAATACCCGTTGATCCAGAGGCTTTAAAAGACAAGTTGTTAACAATAAGATCTTTATTCTGACTCCAGAGTCTGAACCCATGACGTTGATATCCTGTGATCCAGAGGCTTGAAAAGATGAGCGGTTTGACATAGGGTCTTAATTTCATGACCTGAATGATGACATCAGTATTCTGTTTCCCCAAAGATGGAGTATGGCTGCCTTAATGGCAGGATAAAAAAACGGTCATACATTCAAAACTCCACTGCCTGTCTATACAGGCAATGCCCGCAGGAGTATCATCCTGCGTTTGCAGACAGAAAGAAAAAAAAAGTATCCTGTAAGCCAGTTCTTTAAAGGACAGGTTGTTGATGAAGGATCATCTGATCATGTGAACTGAATAGTGACATTAGAACCCTCTTACCCAAAGGCTCTGGAGGACAACTTGCTCACAGGAAAGTCTTCCGATTAAGTGATGAGAATGATGATAGTAACATCGTATGAGTCAGGAGATCTTAAAAACAAACTGTTCACATTGGGATCTTCTCGTCTGTGCTTTTCACACCTGAAGCTGTGTACCTTGTAATCTCTGAACGTGTCCCATCCACAGGGTAAAGTGGTGCCCCTCTATGAGCCTGGAGTGGCAGACACCGGCCCATGAAGACGACTTTGTGCGCTACCCGGTTTATGCGGGTAAAGTGCAGACGGTGCAGAAGGTCAGGAAGGTTCAGGTGGGAATAGCCTCTGCTCTTGGTCTCTTATGTGTCCAGAATTTACATCTTTACACAGCCTGTGTAACACACCTGTCTGCTGGTTGGTTGAAGTGGAAAGATGAAGGTCCCATTGTCACAAAGAAAGAAACAAGTTAATCCCAGAATGAAGTCTGTGTGGAGTTTTTGTATGTATGTCAGTCCTACTCTACACAGAAAAATACATGGCGGTCTTGGAGTTTCAGGACCTCTTTTTCAAAACCTACCTCATAAATTCAATCTGAAAAATTGGTTCTTTCAATCTAAAGTGAAGGGCAAATTAGTTGAAACATATGCCAGCTTGTATATTTATATAGCTTCTTTCAGTCTAATGTTAAGACCAAAGTAACTGAAACATATGCCAGCTGGTATACTCATTGAATATATCTGTTTGTGAGTAAATTCATTTCAGTCTTTGACCTCAAAGAAGACATGATGAGAGAAAGTCAGTTTTGAGTTGAAACTAGGGGGCAGGGTGGCGTGGTGTGAGGTGAAATGAGAAGGGGTTTGGGGTTGTGGAACTGGAGTTTGAAACTCTTGTGGAGTCTCTGACCATGGCTGGCAGACATCTTTAAAAAGATAATGTGAAATGAGACTGAAATTTGATTGGAAAATAAATCTTGGACAAAGAGAAATGTGTTTTAGAGAGAAAACCAAATGAAAGGGAAGGCGCCTCTGACAGGGAGCATTCATTCAGAATTGTACATTGTTTGTGGTTGTGTTCACTTTGATAAGAAAAATACTCTCTTCATCTGTTAGACAGTTGGAGAAGAATTAATTATGCAGGCCCTTATTACATGTGTTCATGCTGTCTTTGGTGTAAAGAGATAAAAAAAAAGGAATACTGACTGCATCTAGCTATTTTTGCAGAGTGTATGTATATATATCTATATCTATCTATCTCTATCTATCTATATATGTGTATGTGTGTGTGTGTGTGTGTGTGTGTGTGTGTGTGTGTGTGTGTGTGTGTGTGTGACACGTTTATATGAATGTGTGTACATATGCGCTTATGTGTGTACTTTTGTATAAGTAGGTGTGTGCATGTAAGAATTCATATATATATATATATATGTATATATATGTACTTATAAGTTTGTATGTATGTGTATTTGTGTCTGCAGGAATGCATGTATAGATGTTTTCAACAGGGTCACATGGGAGGCATCCAGTGTTTGCAGTTCGACAAGCGCCGGCTGTTTACAGGGGGCGTGGACCGAGTAGTCAGACTGTGGGATGTTCGAAGTGGCCGCAGTGTGCACAAGTTCCATGGACACAAGGTCTGAACATCTGGTCTGCTGTCCCACTCTGGCATTCTGCTTTATTCCCACCCTTAGTGTGTCCTCCCTTACTGCATTCCATTCCTGGTTTCCTCCCTTTTACCTTCAACACATTCCCTTCTTTTCCCCTTGAGGGAAAGTGAATTTTTTTAACCAACCAACCATGGAGTCAATGTACGGAAGTTAGTTTTGCTGACCCTGCCATGTGAAAAAAAAACAGAAGATTTTACCTCCAGAGATACAAATGTCGAAAAATTCAGAAGTTTGTACCTTATTTCATCCCTTAGCAGTGACTTCCTTTGGGAGACTGGTGATGGCAACTATCTTGAAACCTATGTCACATGAATGTGGAAATCGGCTGTGAACTGCCCAGTCTGCACTGAGCAGCACTACCACCATGTGATATGGGTCATAACCAGGACCAGCTGGTCATGAGTTGCCATCAGCAGCCCCCCACTCAAGGAGATCCTGTAACAATACTGAGAGCTAGGGATAACTCAATGATTGGATCTCAGTAAATTAATGAAAAAAAGAAAACCCCACTTTTTTTTCATTACCATGCATTTGCCTTGCAGCTGGTATTGATTAGACTTGTGGTTCCTTTCTTTCTTTTTTTTTTCCCCCTTTCTTCCCTCTGTCTGTCTGTTTTTGTTGCATCATTTCCTTCTCTCATTCCTTTTCTTCTTTTTGACATTAATTCAATGTGAATGCAGGCTATCAAGTATTGCATGTACGCTACACTGATGATCAAAATCATCAAGACTTTAGCGAGGATCGGGCATCAAAAGTTGTTTTGCTTCATCTCATTCCAACAGCTCTGTAGGTTGTGATTGCTGTTTTACAGTGGATGGGCTTAATAACTGATGTTATTTCTTTGGCATATTAAAAGCTGATTTTAAGGTTACAGAGATCGTTTATCTGTACATTGAATCTCAACTGTGTGAAAATGATTCTAGAAGTATAGACATTCTGCATGTTAGATGCATACTGCTTGTCTTGTATACCTAGCTGTATAAACAAAAGCTATCCGAATCTTTGTAATACACATATGGCAGAAACAGTAGATTGTTAGTTTTGGTAACAACAGGTAAAGAGGGGAACCCATACATTTTAACATCATTTTCCAATGCTGGCAAGTTATCAGCTTCTTTGGCACAGTGGTGGTATCAAAGGCTATTGCTAGGGAGTCTTAGGTTTGAACCCAGCAGAGTTATATGTGACCAATTTGTCAGCCCCACCTCACTCCTACGCAGAGGTACTGAGCGCTCAAAAGACCAGGCTGGGAACACTCAGTTGAGCATCCACATAATGCATGTTGCTGATAGTATAATGGTAATGTCCTGGCCAACACTACAGGTGTCTTTCTCTCTTGACCTTGCAGAAGCTGTGACACTTCGTGAAACCAAGCGTAACTGTCTCTAGTCTCAGCTGACATTGATTTCCATAGCGTCATCTTCATCACACTATTTGATCACCATCTATGAAATCTGAAATTCTGAGGTCTTTAAAGCCGTGCTTTTATGGTCACCCCCTAGGTGGCAGTCTCCCTGCAGGACATGCTCACTCAACTTGCTCAATGACCAGTTTGTTAGTGTCATCAGCAGGGGGCGCCACTATTAGTGGTGTCCTGTGTATGTTGGGTCAGAACAAGCACCAGTGAATGCCACTGAAATGACTCGATAGCAGAACAGGGTTTCCCCTGAAGGGTTGCCTCAACATGACCCATTACTGGACTTCTGAGACTGGGACTTTATTATTATAATGAATACTTATATAGCGCCTATTCTTGGCTAGAGACCAAGCTCTAAGCGCTTTACAATCCACGATCGTTTACTCAATGGGCTGCCTACCTGGGTAGTGCCAACTGAAGAGCTGACAGCTGGCGCTTCATTCAGTTGTTTCCAGTGTTATCCAATCAATATCATTCAATATTGTTCGCTCATTCATTTTCCTTACTTCCTTCATTCTTTCCATTCTTATGCAGGGGTGCATGCTATGTGTAAGATGTCATCCATCCCCCAACAACAGAAAAGGGACTTCAACAGAATAACCCTAGACATGTCTTCACATGGGGAATAGGAAAGAGCTGTGTTGAGGGGGGAGGGGGGGGGGGGAGAGGGGTATGTACTTTCCTTTGCTTTTCCTTTTACAGCCTGTTGTGTGAGCTTTTCCCTTCTGTTGTGTGTGCACTGACATAACCGCCTCTGACTGTGCCATTCCTAAAGGGAGGAGTTCGCTGCATCCAGTTTGATGACGACATCCTGGTCACAGGGTCCTGGACTCTGTTATCTTTGTGAGTTCCCTGCCCTTGCTTTTCTTTTGCTGTTGTTTTAACAGAGAAGAATGTTCCGAGTTCCATCTGATGTTTGTTTTATTGTTTTTTTTCAATTTTTTTTTATACCTGTATATCTGATGGTTGATATTAACATTTCAATGTTTGTTGCCATCTAATCTTACTTTTCTGATCAGATTTTTAAATGGAGTCTTTGACAGAGTTAGAATTGGTTTTGAGTTTTTTTTTTAATTTGTGGAGTTACTTGGTAACAGATCAGTATTTTTACAATCAGAAAAATAGAGACAGAGGTTTTCTCTCTCTGATTGTTGGAGATCAGAAAATATTCAAGGGAAGAATAGAACAGGCGTCACTGAAGACCATCAGACAGATTCGGCAGCAGTGGAGTGTCTCCTCTAGTGGGTGACCTCATGTTGATCTGATATTGACAGTTTTTTGTGAGCTGTCGAAGCTTAGTTTGTGTGATGAAGGACCTGTTCCGGCTGTTTATGGAGGAGGAGTCTGGGTGAGGCTGTGCACAGAGGAGCTTGAATAAACGGCATGAGAGGTCAGCCAGTGAGACGGTACAAAGCTTGATGATACTTTGAAAAAGAAAGTGAAAAAGATCTGCTGTTGAATCTGTTGTAAAGAATATCAGCAGGTAGTGCATAAGAATATTTTGTTGTTGTTGTTATTTAATCCGTTTTTATTTACGTGTGTGTGTGTGTGTGTGTGTGTGTGTGTGTGTGTGTGTGTGTGTGTGTGTGTGTGTGTGTGTGTACATGCATGCGTGCATGTGTGTGTGTGTGTGTGTGTGTGTGTGTGTGTGTGTGTGTGTGTGTGTGTGTTCATGCATTCACATAAGAGTATGAATGCTTGCTAATGTGTCTTGAAGCATACTTCCCACGAACATAAGAATGAACCAGTGTATGTATTTGTACTTAAGTACACTGAAAGAAAACTAGTGTGCATGTGTTTGAAAATAATATGTATACTGCCTTAATTATGTACATATAAGCGGTGATGTATCAGTATCCGCAGGGATACATGCACGTTATTATACACAAAGAAATTTTAAACGGACTGTGGTGGTCCGGGTTTGTTGACAGGTGTGGAACATCCGACTTTTCACGCAGTTGCCGTACTGCATGGACATGAGAACTCTGTCAGTTGTCTGAAGTTGCTCAAGTCTTTTGTGTACGTTTTTTGTTTTTACAGATTTTGTTATTTTTTTTGAGGGGGGATGGGTGGGTGGGGGGGGGGGAGGAGGGGGTGTGGTGGTTGTCATGGTGTTGATGTAGTGGTGGTCGAAGCGTGATGACTCTCTGTCTTTCTCTTTCACCCTTTTTTTGCTTTCCTTCTCTGCTCTCATTTTCTGTCTCTGTCGCCTCTCTGGGCTCTCTGTGTCACACACGCACGCACGCACGCATGTATGCATGCAC
Organism: Conus betulinus; assembly: GCA_016801955.1. NCBI lineage: Eukaryota > Metazoa > Mollusca > Gastropoda > Neogastropoda > Conidae > Conus > Conus betulinus. Next base: position 933,645 of record JADBJO010000100.1, on the reverse strand, counting down.
ACATACAGAGACAACAGACAAACAAACAGACACACAGACACAGACATAGACACGCACAGACACAGACAGACACACCAACAGACAGACAGACAGACAGACAGACACACACACACACACACACACACACACACACACACACACACACACACACACACACACACACACACACACTTTCTGTCTCCCTGTCTGTCTGTCTATCTTTCTCACTTATTCACAAACGCACACACACTCGGAGAGATGTATCAAAATATTGTATCATGTTACTTTAATTCTTTTCCCTTTACCTATTTTTAAGCCATCTGAAAATTTATGATGAATCCCTTGCACACTGTGGACATAATTATTATGCTGCTTTCGTTGTTTGACAGAATCACTCACGCACTATGTGTGGACATAATTTATAATGATGATGTGGGTGATCTGACAGGATCTCAGGTTCGCATGATCACACAGTGCGGGTGTGGTCTCGCCCAACGTTCATGTGTACCCTGGTGCTGAAGGGTCACTCGGGGCCAGTTCTGAGCGTTGAGGCTGACGATGAGTACGTCTACTCCACCGCCAGTGATTTGTGAGTAGAGAATGATATTGGGATGTGCTTTATTGCGTTTGTGTTTTAACAAATCCCTAGTTGTGTGGTGCTGTGTTGTGCTATGAGGAGTCAGGTTTGAGTTGTACTGTACTGTGTTGTGTTGTGCTGTTCTGTGCTTGTTCTGAGCTGTGTTGTGTTACGTTGCATTTTGCTATTTTGTGTGGGTGAAGAGTTTTTTGTGACTTAGTACTGTGCTATTTTATGTGGTGTTGCATTTCGTTTTGTTGTGCTATATTGTTTTGTGTTGCGTTATTAGTTGCATTCTGTTGAGGTATTCTGTGTTGTGCTGCACTATGTTGTGTTGTTCTTTTTATGTGTTTGAGGGGGGGAAGGGAATGATGGAGAAGTAGGGTGAGGGAGGGAGGGAGCAGGGAGTGAACAGAGAGAGGGAGAGTAGGTGGTGGGAGTTAGAGAGGATATGGGGAGTTGGATGTGTGTGTGTGTGTGTGTGTGTGTGTGTGTGTGTGTGTGTGTGTGTGTGTGTGTGTGTGAAGTTAACCCACTTTTTTTCACCAAAACTGCTGAAGACTTTGTCCTCATGTTCCCAAAGACCATTACAGTTGAGGTTGTGATTGACGAACTTTATTATCTGCCTAATTCTTATAAAACCATGGAAACCTAGGAGTTTACTGTGCGCATTCGATGGAGCCAAACCACAGTAGATTAAGTCCTCTTTGACTGGCAAACAGAAACATGGTGAGGCCAACAGGAAAGATGTGGGTGGTAAAGTTGCTCTACCCAGAAAAGGCCGCTTGAGTTTCACAGAGAAATGAGAGTGATTCAGTTTTCAGCTTTATCACTCAGCTGACCCTCCATGGACCTTAGAGGTGTCTCCACACAGGTAAAAAAAAAAGTCCTGATGGTGCAGAATGGACAGGCACTGTCCCTTCTGGACAGTGGGCACTCACTACTTTTCACCAGACTACAATGAAGAAGCTGGCATGACGTAAATCATAAGAAGAGGAAGGGGGTCGGAATAGCTCAGCAGTAGAGCGCCGGACTCGTAATCTTGGGGTTGCAGTTTCGAATCTCCACCGGGCCGTTTCGGTACAGGGGGGATTTTTCCCTCGGAGTTAACATTGGTTCTGACTCCATTTCCCATACAGCCCCTCGAATGAGACTATAAACCGAGGTTCCGTGTGTGATCACACGCATAACATCTTGCACACACGTAAAATCCCATCACCAACTTCGGAAGAAAAGGTCAGTTTGGTTGTTGGTATGGATGACACATTGCGCATAACATGCACCTTCCACGATGTTGGAGTATGGCTGCCTTAATATAAAAAGATAAACAACGTCATGCACACAAAACTCCACTCCCTTTGTTTGGTAGATGGGATTAATCCTTGCCTGACTATACAAAAGGGTGCCCGTAGGAGTATCAGCCTGCGTACGCAGAAAGAAGAAGAAGAAGAAGAAGAAGAAGAAGAAGAAGGAGGAGGAGGAGAGGAAAAAAGTGCAAAAATAAACTAAAAGGAAAACAGGGGAAATGGACTACTAAGGCAAAGAAAAACAAACAAAAAAAA
>JADBJO010000100.1:921527-924027 GCA_016801955.1 Conus betulinus | reverse complement strand
ACACACACACACACACACACACACACACATTCTTTCGCTCTCGCTCTCGCTCTGTCTGTCATGTGCAAAGACACGGGAAAAAAAGGAGACCGAGAGACCTTATGCACAAATACTTCAGTCTGTAAACTGTTCTGTATACGAATAAAAAATTTCTTCTTTGGCAGAGTCTAATATGTAATTCTCTTCTTTTGTATATTCTAAGCATATGTTTGTGCAGACACTTGCTCTGTTTGTCTGCTTTTTTGTCTTTGTCTGACTTTCTCTACGTCATGCCATCTGTCGCATCTGTCTGTCAGTTTGCCTGTCTGTATGACGGTCTGTTCGTGTGTCTCTGTCTCTGTCTGTCTCTGTTTGTCTGTCTGTCTGTCTATTTCCCTCTGTCTGTCTGTCTGTCAGTCTCTCTGTCTGTCTGTCTGTCTCTCTTTCTCTCACACGCTCTTGTCAGCGGTGTGTTTGTGCGTGATGAAAAACGATTTGGCAGTATCACTGTCTCTGGGAGATACAATCAAAAAGCGTTTTTACCGAATGTCAAGAGGTGCATGCTGAAGAGAAAGACGACGTTGTTAAGTTCACCTTTTGGAAGCCTGTGTGGCATGCCAGAGGGATTCTGCCACGCTTGCATGTTTTTCCATCAGGGATATTCACTGTGTTTCTCATTCTTCCAGATTCAAGTCATGAGCAGATGACCAAATTGGTCACGTGAGGGTTCAGAACACGCTAAAAAACAGAATAGATTCTTCAACATTGATTGTGGTAACGCTGATGTTTTGCTCTCTGTAGATGTTTTTTTTTTTTTTTTTTTTTCGTGTATCTGGAGCTCTGAATCGAAGAATGTCACTATTCTGCAAGATGTGCACACAGAAGAGACTGTCTGTAATGTTCAAGCAAGCCGCAGACCGAACAGCAATAATCGATGCTCTAATGGTAAGCGCATTTGTGCACATTAAGGGGTTTTATGCGTTTCAAATGGTGTGTGTGTGTGTGTGTGTGTGTGTGTGTGTGTGTGTGTGTGTGTGTGTGTGTGTGACATCATTGCACGTTATTACGATCAATTAAAGTAGTAAAAATAGCAATAATAACAATGATAACAGTTATAGGGATGATAACAATGGCAATAATAGTAGTGATAATGATAGGATAATGGTAGGTAATGTTTGCTTTTATCATGCGACAACTCTAGCGGTAAACACTGCTGTTTTGCACTGCATGTGAAGTAATACTGAAGAAGAAAAAAAAATCCGGTATGAAAGAAGTAAAGTGCAATAAGCTTACATGAATGCGGAGTTTCACGGATAACAGCACAGAAAAGGCTGTATTATCATTTCCGGAGACACAGTGACACCACACATTGAATGTATCAGCTGTCTCCATCAGCACCCCCCGCGTTCAGTCAACCACGCCTCTACCCACCCGCCCACACCGACACACATAGCACAAGAATTTAAAAAAAGAAAAGAAAACAGATAAAAGAAGCAGAACTGGGCAAAGAAAGATGTAGTGATTATAAAGCTTCAGATGGTATGTCTTTGTGTTTTGTTTAAAGAATCAAGGAAGGAGGCGTGCCAAGTCTAACACGGAAAAGACATCCAAATTTGTGGTGCACAGAAAATGGGCCAAAGACCAAAAGATTTGGTCGTCAATAAGGTCTTTGAAGAATTCTGTTACCGGAAGATTACGAGGGAGGAAAACTGAGACACAGGTCAGCCATGTAAGCAGGGAAAGAGCTTGGAAAAAAGTTACAACGATAACAGCTTGTAGTATATTCTAGTTTGAACAGAGAACCAGTGGATTTGTTTGAAGAGGCATTGTATGGACACACCTCTTTGTCATGAGCAGCGATCTGGCCGCAGAGTTCTAAACATGCTGCAGTGGAGATAAAACGAACATAGGTAGCCTGCTAGAGAGACGTACGTAACCGTAGTCCAGTTGTAAGTTGCAAAATAGTCTACTAATGTCGTAGTTGCTTGTACAGATAAGTAACGACAATTGGAAAGTACTCGTAATAGTGCAGACGATTGTTTCGTAGCATCCTCTGATCTGTTTGATGTTACCCCTCTTTTTCACCCAGGACATGAATCAACGAACAGATTACGATAACTTTCCTCCGGGGTTTATTATCAATTTTCTCCCGATTCCGAATGTATAAAAACATCAGTTTCAAATGAAAAGCAGATTCTGCTGAAAGAATCAAATGGTATGACCACCATGATGATTAGCTGTGGGAGCAAATAAATCATGAAGATATACGCCGTCACTGTTGGAAGGCTGTTAGTGTCACTGACGGGGTTGTAGACGTTTGAAATAATATTTGATAATACAGTGAACGCCATGCCTGAAATACAATGCAAAATAAGTACAGCGAACAAAAGTGATGACCGGTTTGATCAAGAATGCTCAAGAAAGAGCGAAGAAGACTCGTAGGGATTTACAACAAAACTTTGACTAAACCTTGGAACGATAAATGAGGAAGGTGACTTTGCCTCATGAGGCGAGACAGTGA
>JADBJO010000100.1:886527-899027 GCA_016801955.1 Conus betulinus | reverse complement strand
GTGAGGTAGAGAGAATGAGAAGAAGGCGGATGGAAGGGAGAAAGGCAAAAGTGAGCGTATCACAAACAAAAGGGGCGTGTGTGTGTGTGTGTGTGTGTGTGTGTGTGTGTGTGTGTGTGTGTGTGTGTGCGCGCGCGCGCGCGCGCGTGTGCATGCGTACGTGACGGGGAAGTGGTGGTGTAGAAAAGGGCAGGGGGGGTGGGGGGGATGGAACTGGGGTGGGCTGGGGGTGGAATTGGGGTGGGCTGGGGGCGGGAAGGGATTAGAGAAATGGCGGAGAAAAAAAGAAGGAAAGGTAGCATGGAACAGTGCTTCAAAAGTCAGTGTAAATAATCAATGTAATAAACAGAAGAAGAATGTAATAATGTACGGTTAACCACAAATGTGGTCGGAGAGTTGAAATGTATTCTATTCCCGGTTAACGACAGCCCAGCCGACCGACCACATAGGGCTCTCTATCTGGGTGACGCTACAAACAGATAAACAAAGAGATCTGGCCATGAAACACAACAACTAGCAACATGACGATCAAGAAAAACAGTTTTACGCTGTAAAATCAACGGTAGAAAAGTGCAGCCAGATAATGCGTGGCCGCATGCTTTTGTTCGTGTTCTCTGTTTTTGTTCTTTGATTCTTTTTTTCTTTCTTCCGTTTTTCTTTAAATTCATATAACAGCCGAACACTAGGACATATAAACGAACGTTGTTTTGTTTTGGATGCAAAGCATACTGTCACACAAAAGCCTGCAATGGTGAGCACACACGTGAAGGCAACAGGCATGCACAAATGATGTTAATTACTCTGTAGCGAATGCAGTACGTACAAAACAAAAAATCCCCTCCATCCCCTTCCCTGCAAAAAGGAGCATGCCATTTCCATCAGAATTTCGTAGGAAAAGTGGCATCTATCTATCTATCTGTCTATCTGTCTATCTATCTATCTATCTATCTATCTATCTATCAGTTTGTGTATCTGTCTGCCTATCTATCTATCATTCTGTGTGTGTGTGTGTGTGTGTGTGTGTGTGTGGTTCGGTGTGTGTGTGTGTGTGTGTGTGTGTGTGTGTGTGTGTGTGTGTGTGAATGATAGATAAACTGGTCTGAAACATATAAGGAACATAGCCATCATTTTACTGCCATCATCAGTGTTGCCCATTGCCCATGCCAGTAACAGTCCGCCGGGGAATTTTCTCCTCTGGACCTTTCTTCCCAGGTGTTCCCAGAAGTCTCGTCTGTCTGTGTCTGCTTCAAGGACTGGAAGCCAGGTGTTTCTGGGTTGCCCTCTTTCCGCTTGTGTTACGGATTCCACTTTATTCCACTTTTTATGGTTTTGCTTCAAGGCTTGGAGGGTGCCGTTTGACGCGAGTTTCGTGCTAGTGTGTCCTGCTTATCTCCACCTTCGTATGATCCTATTATTGTTTGGTAGCCGGTGTTTTCTGCTGATGGTTTCTAGCCATCTAATTTGGGAGATTTTTTTTGAGAGGTAGGTATTGGTAAATGAATGCACTCTGGGTGATTTTCTTTTCGTAATTGAAATCTCTGTTCCATACTGCAAAACTGATTTCACATTGGAATTGAACAGTATTTCTATTCTTTTTTCTTTTTGAAATTGCTTACACTGTTAGAAAATACTGGGAAAATGCAGTGAGGATTGCGTGTCACATTCCTTTAAAAATATTGAGCCATTGCAGTTGAGATTGCCCGTCGCATTCAGTTAAAGATACTGAGCAATTTTTCAATAGATATAACCTATTACATTCCCATATTAATATCAGGAAATGCAGTCAAGACTGCATGTGATTTTTCCATAAAGAAATTGGTCAGTATGCCCCCAGGATTCGTCTACAGCAGCAGGATCAGAAGGTAGCACAGATGCTGGAGAGGGTTTGTCAAAAGACGTCAGGTGGCTGTCAAGGGGAGAGAGCTCTAATGACAGGAAGCAATGACCCATCCCTCTTCCTGTTGGCGCCTAATGAAAGGGAGGCAACCCAGGGACTGATGAAGGGGGATGCAACGTGGGACGGCAGCCCCCGTGAGTTGATAACCATCCAGAGGGTGATGGGTGTGGGAGCGCGTGCCAGCGAACTCTGGCCAAGAATGTCTCGCCACTTACAGCCATGGAGGTGTGCAAGGGATAAATCATTTGTATTGCTGCACAGCCATGTCGGTGATGTCGGGGTTTTTAAAAGCAAGTTAGGCGACTTTTGTTACCTGGGGCTATAGGCGCTGGCAGGGGCAGGTAATTTAAGTGCGTGCAGTGCAGAGCCACATTGTTTTGACGACTGCGCGTCGGTAGGGAAGGGCTTCCTCTGACGAAGGACTAAGGGGGTTCACTCCTCTAAGTTTTGGCTGCCTTTCTTGACGTCTAATACCCTTTCTGTAGCAATGACTCTCTCTCTCTCTCTCTCTCTCTCTCTCTCTCTCTCTCTCTCTCTCTCTCTCTCTCTCTCTCTCTCTCTCCTCTCTCCTCTCTCTCTCTCTGTCTGTCTGTCTGTCTGTCTGTCTGTCTGTGTGTATGTATCTCTCTGTCTCTGCCGTTGTCTCTCTCGGTCTTTGTCACTGTCTGTCTGTCTCTCTGTCTGTCTGTCTCTCTCTCGCTGTGTCGTGAAAGCAGCTGTTTGCTGCTGCCGATTCGTTGTGTAAATAGACAAAATATTTCTGGTAATATTAGACTAGCCTGAATCATGTACAGACATGTGTTTTTTATTGTGACAGTGCGCAGTCCAGCAGGTTTCAGAGATGAAACTTTTTCCTTCACGTCCCTCACGCCAACACACACAAGGAATGCAGGACATACGTTGGGGGTATACATGTGATGGGGGAGAGGGTTTGGAGGGTGAAGAGAAAGAGAGGAGAGAGAAGAGATAAAAACGATGTCATTACCTAAGTATAAGTGGTATCAGCATATTGTATACAGTTTTAAATAGATAATGTTGTGCGTTGTTACGTTGTAAAGGGTTATGTGCGTTGTTTCAAAACAAAGTAAGAAACTTTTCGGTCTTCAAACAACTGAATCTGATCTGTTCTTTTGGGCCTGGGACAACCACAAATGAGAAAGGGTGGTTGCATGAAATTCACTACTTATTGGCCATATCTAGATTAGAAGTTATGAAGTCCAAGGGCCAAAGGGAAAGTTTGTATAGTGAAATACAAATGCTGTACAGTTTGTGCAGTATGTACATTTGTTCAGGACTGTCTTGCGGTCCTAATGATTTATTAGGAATTTCCTGATCTCCTGATGTGGCACATTCATGCTTGAAAACTGCACAAAAGTCCCTCTCCCTCCTCCTCCTCCTCCCCTTCCTACCCCCGCCGTTGCATGTGGAGCAGTGGGTCAATAGTTAACACGGGTGATGGTGAGAGCTTTTAAAGGGACGTCATCAGAGTGCGTGTTAACGGGCAGAGAGAGCTTTTTATTACACGAAACAACGGCTTATCCTTCTTACTGTTGATACCTGAAGGAAGAGAGACACGACAGTCACTGATGGAGGAGAGGCAGCCGGAGTCAGCTTAGTGGAGCAATAACCGTTATGGATGCGATAGGTGTTGAGGGCATGTGGGTGAACAACCTTGGCCAGTAACGTCTCACCAGCTGTTCAAGGGATGAATCGTTTCATACAGACGTGTCGATTTAGGTGACTTTCATTACCTGAGGCTGAGGGGGGGGGGGGGGGGGGGGGGGGGGGGGCAGAGCAGTGGGGAGGTACCAGAAATGCATGTCATGTCATATAGAACTGCCATGTTTTGACCACTGCATCTCAGTTTAGAAGAGATCGACGAAGCAACGTTAAATTAGACTTTTCCTTCAGGACTTTCTGTGACACCCACTCTCTCTCTCTCTTTCTCTCTCTGTCTGTTTGTCTGTCTCTGTCTGTCTGTCTGTCTGTCTGTGTGCATGTCTGTCTGTCTGTCTGTCTGTCTCTTTCTCAGTCTCTCTCTCTCTCGTGAATACGTACCCTCGAAAGAGACTTTATCTCAAATACGATCAAAAACATCTTGAAGGAAGCTCGGCAATTGCACCATCAAAAAGAACCGTTTGCTGTCAGGCGAATCATTGTGCTGACAGAAAAAGAAAATTCAGGCAATAATGGTCCAGCCGTGAATCACAGGAAGATGATTTTTATTATGACATCTATGGTCCTCCAAGTTTTGTAGTTTTCAGAGGCAAAGATTGTGAGACGTTTTACGTCTGCCCGGGAATGTGAGTATACGCAGCAAAGCGGGGTCCTAGTGGGAAATGCCCATGAGTACGAAGAAAAAAAAAAACAAAACTTTGAAGCCTCGGTTTCATCACGCACCTGGCAGATTTTACTCTTCCTTCCTTTTTAAACCTTGGTTCTTGGGTTGTATGTTTGTCTTTCAGACCCGCACCTTGCCCCCGAGATTCCATGGGCAGCATGTACTACGAACATGTGAATGAATTCATGGCAAGAAAATTCTACAGGCCCTTTTTTGTGAAAAAAAATTCACGTTTTAACAAACAAATTGCACACACACACACACACACACACACACACACACACACACACACACACACACACACACACACACAAAACACATGCGCGCGCGCGCACGCACGCACAGAAATTTCTCGCAATGTTGTGAAGAATTATTTTAAGGAAAATGTTCAAGGTAACGATTAGACACAAACAGGATAGATAGGGAAATGCGTAAGCTGTGATTGTACGTTGTTGAACACATGCGCACGCACGCACACACGCACGCACGCACGCAAACACACACACACACACACATACACACACACACACACACACACACACACACACACACACACACACACACACACACACACACACACACACACACACACACACACACACATACAGGGGGGGGGGGGGGGGGGGGTCCACCGAAAAAAATATAAAACGGAATGTAATATCATCCGTATACCAGGCAGTTACTTGTACTCAGATCGTCCCATTGAGCAGTGGGACTTTCAACATAACTGACAGGGTAGGTCACAGGAATCTCCTGAAGTAAGACCTGCATGCCTGTAAGCTGCACAGAATTATCCTCTGGATGTCGGGTGCAGCAGCAGTCCAGTGGTAACGCAACTGCCGGAGAAGTTTGTCAAGAGATATCAGGACAGGTGTTAAAGTGAGAAAGCCCCGGTGACGGGAAACAACGGTCCATCCCGCTTACTGTTTAAACCGATAAAAGGGAGACAAGCTTGGGCCCTGACTGAAAGGGAGGCAACCCGTGGATATGAACTCTGTGGGACGATAATCATCTCCGAGGTGATGGGCGTGCAGGTTGTGCCAAAGAACTCTGCCAGGAATCTCACCACTGGCAACCCGCAAAGTATGCAGGGATAAATCATGTGTATTGCTGTACAGTCAAGCCCAACAATTTTTTGTGTGTGTTTTTTAAAGCAAGTTTAGTGCCGTTTGTTACCCTGGGAAACTGGGGGGCGGCAGAAGCAGGTAATTGAAGTATGTGGTACGGAGCTGCTTCGTTTTGACGACTGCACGCCGATTTCAAAACTGATCGATGAAGGACGATAGCGTCATAAGGTGTTCGTTGCCATTCTTGGCTTTAATACCCTTTCTGTGGCTCTGATTCTCTCTGTATGTCTGTCTGCCTCTGTCTCTGTCTGTCTGTCTGTCTGTATCCCTCTGCTTACCTTCCATCCCATCCCTCCTCCCTTCTCTCCCCCTGTCCTTTCTCTAGCTCTTCTTTTTTGTCGGTATACTCTGCAACTGTTAGCTGCAAGGTGAATCATTGTGTTGCCAGACAAAATATTTCCCGCAATAATGGATCAGCCATATATCATATAAAGATGGCTTTTGTTGTGGCAGCTATGTTCTTTGAAGTTTTTTTTTTTTTTTTAGTTTCTTTTAGTTAGAGATAGCGAGACGTTTTATATTTCCACCTGGCAGAATGAGTAAACATGGCGTAGCAGGGACCATAGAACTGAGAACCACGACAAAGAGGTGAAAATTCTGGGATCTTGGTTTGAGTTATGCATCTGTATATTTCATTTTCCTGTCTCTTGTAAACTTTGGTTTGTGATGTGGATCCTAGCGCAGTTAAAAAGACTTCCACATGCAGTGTGTTTGAGTTGTCTATGCCAAAATGTTTTATGAAAATCCCGTTTTGACAGGTAATCAAACTTTAAGTCAGAATCCTATCCAGCAATAAGATCAGGAGGGCAATAGAAAGGACATGGCTGTGGTGATAAGTTCTGTTCAGGGCGAGGTATTCAGATGTAAGAAAGGAAAATGTTCCCGTTTTGACAGGTTCAAACTGCTGTCAAATCAAGAAGGGCAATAGAAAGGACATGGCTGTGGTGATAAGTTCTGTTCAGGGCGAGGTATTCAGATGTAAAAAGAAAATTTCATTTGAACGAAGCAAGCGAGACATTACACACAAACAGGAGATGTCAGCGAAGCACTAAAAGTACATGGTAGTTTAGAGAGAGTGTGAGAGGAGAGAGAGAGAGAGAGAGAGAGAGAGAGAGAGAGAGAGAGAGAGGGGAGGGCGAGAGAGATGATCTGCACTTAAATGGTCCTTTAAGGTTAAAAGGTAAAATCCCGTAGCCCAGTAGCAGTAGGGGCAGTGAACTGCCGGGCCAAGAAGTTAACCGTGTCTGAAGCATGGCATGGTGGAAGGAGAAGCCCATTCCTCTGCTTCCCGCCGCCTTAACTTCCCTGGTCTGAATCAGGTATGCATTTTCTACATGATGGACAGAGAGTGTTTTCAAGCGGAAAACAAATCCGACCCCATAAGTGATTTGAACTCCCGACCATCAGATCTGCCGGGCATCTCTAACCTGTTTACTTCGTGCTCTTCTAAACTTGTTCTTCATGTGGTAGATAGAACGGATTGCTAATGTCACTGGCATACCAGGCTCATTTTCGTTTTCAGGACTGGCCTTCTTCTGATGTTAATGAGCTGTGAGGAACTTTCAGCGTATATTGACAACAAAGGCTGCAGGAGTCCCATGATATGGCAAACATAGTGGTTGAACTCTGCACAAACATGCACACGGATTAACTGTACCGCAGCGGCGGGCCAGAAGCTGTCACATGCGCTGGTAGGGGTTCGTGGAAAGACATTGGGGCAGGTGTCAAGGGGGGAGAGACTTCTAATGACAGGAAACAATCGCCCATCCCTCTTCCTGTTGGCGCCTGATGAAAGGGAGGCAAGCCAGGGACTGATGAGGTGATGAGGGGGGGGGGGGGGGGGGGGGGGGGGGGGGGGGGGGGGGAGCAACCGATGTCAGCTTCGTGGAGTGATAGCGTTGGGAGGTGATGGCGTTGGGGTCATGCCAAAGAGCTGTGCCAGGACGTCTCACCACTGACAGCCCTGGAGCTGTGCAAGGGATAAATCATATTGATTTCCGCACAGTCATGCTGGTAATTTGGGGGTTTTAAAACCGAGTAAGGTGACTTTTGTTACCCGGGGCGATTGGGCCGACAGAGACGGGTAATTGAAGTGTGTCGTGCATAACTGCCTTGTTTTGACGACCGCACGGCGGTCAAAAAGGAGTCAACGAAGAGGGCTGAAGTGTAATTTTTTTTTTTCTTGCCTTTGCTTTTGTTTTTGCTTTGTTTTTTTCATTCTTTGTTTACTTCAAATTTTTTTTTACGTTTCCTGACTTTTAAGATTCTTCCTGTGCTCTCTCTCTCTCTCTCTCTCTCTCTCTCTCTCTCTCTCTCTCTCTCTCTCTCTCTCTCTCTCTCTCTCCCTCCTCCTCCTCCTCCTCCTCCTTCCTCCTCATCTTTTTTCCTCTTCCTCTTCTCTCAATTTCTTTCTCCCTCTCTCTTTGTGTCTCTGACTCTCTGTCTGTCTGTCTGTCTGTCTGTCTGTCTGTCTCTCTCTCTCTCTCTCTCTCTCTCTCTCTCTCTCTCTCTCTCCACCCTGCTTCTTCTGAAAAGCAGTCACAGCTCTTTTCTCTTGAAAACTGCCTTTGCAAGAGAGTGAATCATTGTGTTGCCATAAAAAAGTTCTGGCAATAATGCACCAGCCGTGATTCATATGAAGATGATTTTTTGTGTCATGACAGCCATGGTCTTTGAAGTCCTGCAGGTTGACGGGTTAGAGGTATCAAGACATTTTCTATTTTCGCCTGAGCGTGTGAGAAAAACATGGCATGCAGGGGACGAAGTGACAACCAAGATCAGCTGGTGAGAAATTTTCGTACCATGGTTTGAGGGACGTGTCTGCAATATTTTCTCTTACTCCCCCTGTGAACCTTGGTTTGTGGTCAGCGTGCTAGTCTTTCGCTAAAGGAAATTCTTAAAGTTCAATTTGCAGCTCATCTCAAGAAAACGTAAGCTTAAATGAATACATGGTAACAAGAGCGTTGTCCATGCCAAAACGTTTTAAGAAGAAAAAAAGTTTGACAGTTGTCCATGCCAAAAAGTTTTAGAAGAAATAAAAAGTTTGACTGAAATACAATTGAAGTCGGAGGAAAAAAAGGATCTTACTGTGTAATGATATACCTTCTCTAGGGAGAAAATCATGATATCATGGATAGAAATATTTTGTGACGAGTGAAGTGCAGAAAAATTCAAGCGAAGTAGCTTCACGAGCTGAATAGATTACAAGAAAGTTTGTAGATTGTAGACATATGAGAGAGAGAGACAGACAGACAGACAGACAGACAGAGACACACAGCGAGAGAGACTAAACATCTGAATTTCAGTGGATTTGCAGAAATAGCGTAATACTACTGTCATCCTCACAACACGTGGTTTCCAAATGAGGACTGACCATTCTTCAACTTATATGGCGCCATGAGGAACGTTCAACACAGACTGACCGTCGAGACCACAAGAGTTATTTGACATTGCACTTACCTACCTGGAAACTGCACCAAAATTGCCCTCTGCATACGTGTGCAGCAGCAGCGCAGACGCTAGTACAGGTACTGGAGAAGAATTGTGAAGGATATATCTGGCAGCAGGCGTCTAGGGGAGAGAACTCTAATGATAGGAAACAATGGCCTGCGCCTCTCCCTGTTACTGTCTGATGAAAGGAAGGCAAATCTGGGGCTGATAAAGGGGAGCCAACCGACGTCAGATCTGTGAAGTAATTTTCATCTCGAAGGTGATAGGTATGTGTGTGTGTGTGTGTGTGGGGGGGGGGGGGGGGGGGTAGAACTCTGCCAGGAAGTTTTACCACCGATAGCCTGCGAGCTGTGCAAAGGTCAAATCATTTTTATTCCTGCACAGTATTGCTGGTAATTTGAGGGTTTCAGAAACAAGTAAGGAGACTCGGGGACATTGGGGGCCGATTGATTTAAAAGTGTATGTCGAGCACAGCCGAGTTCTTCGACGATTGCACGTCGGTTGGAGTCGATGAAGGGGTGATGTGGGGTCGATGAAGGGTGGATGGGATGGGGGAGTGTGATTTTTGGGGGTTGCCTTTCTTGACTTCTAAGATTGTTTCTCAGAGACACCAACCGTGTTATCAAAACCTTTTGAAGGAGGCTCTGTATTTGCGTCGCCAAAAGGAGCTGTTTGCTGCCTCGCCGACAGACACAATTATTTCAGTCGTGAATCATGTGCACATGATTTTATTTGTAACCGCTTATGTTTTGTAGTTTTCAGAGTCAGAAACAGGCAAGACTTTTTTTTTTTTTTTTTTTTTTTTTTTACATTTTTACCTGGAAGTGTGACAATGCACGGCAAAGCAGAGCCCAAATGAGTAACGTGCATTGAAAGGATGGGAGAAACTCCGCGACTCAGGATGAGTCACACACCTGCAATATTTTTTTTTTTCTTTTTGCCGTTTCCCTTACCTTCGGTTTCTGTTCTGGGAGGTAATCTTTCAGAGCCCCCTCTGATTCTTCTGGCTCCATGTGCAGCATGTATGCGGGCCTGGGCAACAAGGAATTTTCCAGGCCCATTTTCATTGCTGAGAAAAATTCGGACCCAACTGTGTTGAAGTGTTCTTTCCACGAAAAGAACGCCAGTGTCACAAAGAGGAATCTGTTACGAAGATTTTCAAAAGAAAATTGTTCAAGTAAACCGGACAGATCAGTTAGCAACTAAAGCTAACTTAAAATCATATATACAAGGTGTCACTGCACATTCTGTCTACATAATTTTAGGCTTGATCAGCTACCTGCGTATCCACAGATCATCCCCACCCTCTCAACCCTAAAAGGACTGAAGTGGTTCTCGTCGACTCGACGGAGGAACAATAATAGTTTCTCTCTCTCTGGCAGTGTCTCTGTGTCTGTCTGTCTCTCTGTCTGTCTGTCTCTGTCTCTCTCTCTCTCTCTCTCTCTCTCTCTCTCTCTCTCTATATATATATATATAAGAGAGAGAGAGAGAGGGAGAGGGGGGGGGGGGGCGTAGGACTGACCTGGACTTGATAACCTCCAGTTAACAGGCCTGTATTTGTATTTAAAAAACGACCATTGTTATAGAGTTCTCAGCAGAATTTCCCGATGTGGTACGAATATGTTTGAAAACTGCAGGAACAGTCGTCTCGTACTTGCTTGTATAGCAGCAGGAGAGGTCACACAGGCGCTGGGGAAGGTTTGTTAAAAGACGGCAGGTGGTTGTGAAATGGAGGAGAACGTTATTAACAGGAAACGATGGCCCATCCCTCTTCCTGTCGGGATGAAAAAAGAAGGCAAGCCAGATTCTTACAAAGGGGAAGCAGTATTTGATGTCGACTCTGTGAGGTGATAACCATCTCGGAAGTGATGGGTATGGAAGTCATGTCCAAGAACTTTTGCCAGGAATGTGTCACCACTGATTGCCTCAGAACTATGCAAGGGATAAATTCATCTCGTGTCGGGAGGAACCGACAGACTTTAACACAGTCAGGGCATTTACTGAGTTGCCCAAAACGCTTTAATTGTCTTTTCATTGGATGTTTATCTTTCGCCAGGAACAAGAAAGTTTGTGTCTTTGCTAACACTGTTGTGGTTTTAACAACTTTATTGAAGCCATAATTCTGTCTGTCTGTCTGTCTGTCTCTCTCTGTCTCTCTCTCTCTCTCTCTCTCTCTCTCTCTCTATATATATATATATATATATATATGTGTGTGTGTGTGTGTGTGTGTCAGTACAAAACTATGTTAATCTGACAGTAAATGGTTTCAGTCAGTCAGTGTGTGTGTGTGTGCATCTATATAATGTTTTCTGGGCCAGTATCAAAATCGGTATTTTTCATTTACTAAGCTGTTTGAGAGGCACAGATTTTGGCAGTGTGATTTGTACTTTTTGAGTTATTGTGTGTGTGTGTGTGTGTGTTTTGCCACACTCAAAAAAAAATCGGTTGTGACACGGTTTAGACCGTAATTGTTGTTTAAAATGATGCCAGGTCTTGACTTAAGATCGCCTCTAGATGACTGCAGCAAGGAGCAGGTGGTGGGATTGGTAGCTCTAATGTGTTACTTGCGATACACGATCAAAAAGAGGGTGCGATGAGCAAATCACTGTGGAGCCTGTTTGTTAATAATTTACAAAGGCAAATGAAGGGAAAGCAAGGCCAGCTGTTTACCCTGTCCCTTCTTGGACTGTGTACGGATAAAGAAAAAAGAGATCCCGTGCACATGAATCACATTGTGCGTGTAAAACAACTGATCTTTTTTTAAAAATTTTAATGGATGCAATGTGTTTGTCCGCGTGCGCGTGCTCAGGTACCTATAAACGTATGTCTGTCTGTCTGTAGTGCGTGTGAGGGAGTGAGTGAGGGGAGAAGTACAGAAGGGGGGGGGGGGGGGGGGGGGGGGTGGGTAAGTGGGGGCGGACTGAGTTGGAGGAGGGCAGAGAGAAAAAAAACTTGGAGCAGAACTGCAATAAAATGTAAATATCGATTTGTTTTCTTACGGATTTTTAAAAAAAAGTTATTTACATATTTCTGTCGTTGGCCACAAGAAACACTTTGGCATTGCTTTTAATAAATGAGGACAATAGATATTTGACTGATTGATTGATAATCCCCAGAACTCTTCTGAAAAGTTTCTAACCGGCAGGCAGCCAGACCATCACGAAACGTTCTAAAATGAAGGGAGGATGGGACCCCAGCCTGTATGTGACTACAGCCACAGACCAGATACCCGCCTGCTCCTCAGACCGTCTCTTCATCCATTAGGTTCTTCATTACCTGATCATTACCTGATGATTAGCTGTGTGTGTGTGCTCACACTCCTTGATTGAAGAGTTAGCCGCATTACCAGCCGATAGAGGTACAGGAGTTTGAAGACCATAGCTCTGGCAAGAGAAACTTATTACTTTTATTAGTCATGGCTGAGAAACGCTTTAATGTTTAATCAGATAAGGCCGTAGCTCCTACGTGAAGCAGGTGATTGCATCATAATCACAAGCATAACAAAACGTGACTTATTTGATAATGAGAGCAATTGTCTCACGCTTTGTGAGCATATTACATATTAGACAAAACATCTTTATTTCTTGATGCCACAGGTAAATTCTGTCTAAAACAACATGGATTGATTTTTTTTTTTATTCAATTAATTCCCCCACCCCACCCCCCCCCGATCATTTAGAGCAGG
>JADBJO010000100.1:871527-874027 GCA_016801955.1 Conus betulinus | reverse complement strand
CCTCTCCCCCTCCTCCCCATCTCTTTATGTGCCTGTGAAACTCTTTGTGTATTGTATCACCCGTTTTGAATATCAGATGCGCACATTAAAGACTCCGCACTCAGTGACGTTATGGACATCAGAACCCCCCATCCCCACCCCCGCCCCCATCCCCAGCTTGCACTATGACACCTAGAGAGGAGATGGGCAGCGCCAGAATTGCCTCATTGCCAGGTTAAAGTAATGGACACGCAAACAACAAGAATCATCCTGTTGTACCTGACCAGAAGAATACTGACGCGCCTTACAATGAATGGATCACAGATGGGCGACGCTGGTTTGATAGGATACGGCGCTTCCTGGCGAGGACTAATCTCACCTCAGTGCCAAGATTAAAGAGTTACTCAAGTTTGACTTGTGTTTTTAGAATGGAGGAGACAGCACAGTGAACACGTTTGAGCAGACTTAACACGAAAATAAACTTATTAAACAAAGATAACCATTAATAATGAAAGGACCCTTTCTTTGCTTAATAAATTCTTGATATTGAGCAGCAGGGTTTTCTGATTATACGATAGTACAAATACTAAGCACAGTTAGGACTTTTTGTGTGAGGAATAGGTAGTTTCTTTCACACCATCATATGTTTTTTTTTTAGTATATCACGTAGACGTTCGAGATTAAAACGAATATCTGTGACATTCATATCACAGTCTGTGTGGAGTCTGTCGTTTAGGAGTGCAAGATTTCCCGCCTAGTTCAATGTGTAATCCATGGCCTTTGCATCGAAATTCATTCAGGAAATGGTAGTACCGAAAACATACTTTAACTCTCCGTAAAACAAGCACGTATTAGACTTTTCTAAAGAATCCACCCAATAATGAAAATAATGTGTCTCCCAAACACATTGTTACTCATATCTGTTGGTAAGTGACTGAATTTGAAACACAGTCATACCTAGTATGGATGAGTATCGTACTCATTTTTAGAATGTAGTTCAACTGAGGGTGTATTACTACTGGTTGACCGCCAGCTCTGTTACCCTCGGGCTCCTCGGTCCACGGTCAGTATGTCCAGTAGGTCCAAATCCACCTCACCAACTGTGACACCATCCAGTAAAAGGTTCTGCGAGCAAGGACTCACTCCTTAGACAAACTTATGTGTTGGAACGCTGATTCGCTCTTTGCCTGTATTGCACTTACCCCTCCCCCCGTCCCCCCCCCCCCCCCCCCCCCCCAAAAAAAAAAAAGTGAAAAAAGACATCCTGCCCTTTTAAATACCCCCTCCCCTACCCCGATCTTCTGCTTCCGCCTCCCCCACTTCCTGTCCGTCTTCCCCCCCTTATTAAAAAAAATTTTTACTTGCCTCCGAACCATGTTATTTTGTAGCTGTCTGTTGTTTTTTTGTGTTTAGGTTTTGGAAGTTGAGCAAAGATTCAGAAGCGTTGTAGGGTGGAGAGGGCAGGGGTAGTGATGGTCTCCTCCTGTTTCTTGCCATTTGGCGTGCTGTGTGAGAGTGTGAGAGTCACATCGTTCATTCCAACCCTCCCTACCGTGTCGCTCCTTTTCTCGAAAGTCAGGCGTGCGACGTTCCTTAAAGAGCTAGTGAAGTCAGGTGGCCGTAGGGACACCCTCCGCAGGACGCCTTACATCTCTAGAAATCACTTCGATAAGGTACAGTGGAATGTGTTCTGCCCGTGAATCTGCTAACACTGCGCTTCTTGAAGACAGTACTCATATACCTGCTAACACGACATCTCTTCAGCGACGGTGTCCGCGATGCTGCCGACGCTACAATTCTTAGCGGCTTTACCCTTAAACCTGCCGACCCAGCTGATTCTTCAGCGACGAGGCTGATGAACTGCCAGCCTTGCAGCCCTTCAACGACATGAGCCTGGTCACCCGACAGATCTTCAGCGACAGTTCTCAGAAATCTGCCCATGCTGCAGGCGTCGACGTCCAATCTCTTCAAGCATGAACGTAGATGGGGAATTCCGAACTGACCATGAGCGTTTGGAACTGAGCCTGTAGCACACGTTTGCCCCGGAATAGCTCAGCTGGTAGAGCACCCGACTTGTGATCCTGGCGATTCTGAGGTCGCGGGTTCGAATCTCCATGGGGCCGTTTCGGTAGAGGGGGATGTTTCCTCAGAGTTGAAATTCGTTCCGACTCCATTTCCCAAGAAGACCTTCGAATGAGATTATGAATCGAGGTTCCGTGTGTGAACGCGTGCATAACATGCTGCACACATGTAAAATCCCGTCACCAACTTTCGGAACAGAAGGCCAGTTCTGGCCGTTGGTCTGGATGACACGTACACACATCGCAGGCACCAACAGAACGAAGGAAAAACCGAAGGAAAATTCGACTGGATGAACGGGAAACGACACAATGTATCGCCTAGCAGGCAGCTCTTCAATCGGTCCTACCCAGGTAGACAGCCAGCCCGTTGTATAAACGAGAGCATGGATAGTAAAGCGCTCAGAGCTTGGTCTCTAACCTCGGCGCTATATAAGTACTCT
>JADBJO010000100.1:856527-861527 GCA_016801955.1 Conus betulinus | reverse complement strand
GGAGGTACTGTGAGTGTGGAAAAACAGGTGGACATGTAGACAGAACATGTGCCCCTACCCTACTACACCCTCTCCTCCATTCCCTACCATCACTGCCCCCCTTCCTGCAAACCCCTGTCTCTCTCTCTCTCTCTCTCTCTCTCTCTCTCTCTCTCTCTCTCTCTCTTTCTCTGTCTCTCTCACTTAAATCAAAAGAACGTGCCCCGGAATGATCACAGAACATTTTTACAAATCATGAAAAAGTAAATAGTTTGAAGCAAATGGTGTACTCTGACCAGTGTATCACTGGGAGTCGGATGTGTATATAGAAGTGGAGGCGAGGGTAAAACAGAGAGAGAGAGAGAGAGAGAGAGAGAGAGAGAGAGAGAGAGAGAGAGAGAGCTCTGAGGACAAGAGTTAGAATGCATTCCGTCATATACATGTTGATGTGTGTATGTGCATTCGTATTTGCGCACACACGTAATCCGCGCCAAAGGCAATTATCTGTAGGCCATTCATCATGGAGAACGGAGGTGATGATTTATGCGGCTGGCTTTATCTCTCCTCCATGTTGGCATTCATCATCATCATCTTGTGACGTCTCAAGATGTGCAGGTGTGCAGGTACTTCGGTCTGCCTCTTTGGCACTCTTCGGTATGCCTGTCCATCTCTCTCTCTCTCTCTCTCTCTCTCTCTCTCTCTGTCTCTCTCTCGCAGTGTCTCTTTATCTTTGTGTCTTTCTGTCTGTCTGTCTGTCTCACTCTCACTCTCACTGTCTCTCTTTCACTGACCCTCCTGCCCTCCTCAGTTTGTTTGTCTAAATCCTTTCATCCTGTCTAACTTCCACCCCACCACTCTCTCTCTCTCTGCTGCCCAGAGAACAGACCACTGGCAGGCAAGGCAAGGCGATGAGAACTGGACTGCAGCTTGGTGGATCCGATGTCATAAGAAATCTTAAGAAACATCTCGACAGACAAGAGCGAATCCACTACACCACAGATTGTATTTCAGAGCTCAACATCAAGAGAGGCAGTGGCCGCATATCCAGACGTAAGGGAAGAGCAAGGAACATTACCAGCCAAACAGAAATTAGAATAATGTCAAGGCCAACACTGTGAAGACTCCTAGAAAAGGGGGCAGACTCATCCTGGGGCCTTTCCAATGGCGACACAAAATGACCGAACACACGCCAACCGAGATAAGGCTTTGAATCTTCCCGGACCCCTGTTTTTTACTGATAAGTGTGCATAAATGAAGGAATGCAAGTGTATGAGGTGGTGAGTCCATACATGTGAGTGTGTATGCGTTTGTCGAGTGTGTACGCGCGCACGCACGCGCGCACGCGTATGTGAGTGTGTCTTATGTGTGATAACTAGGTAAACTTCTGAACATTTGTCTCCCACGATTATCAAAGGCGCGCGCGCGCGCGCGCGCACACACACACACACACACACACACACACACACACACACACACACACACACACACACACACACACACACACACACACACACACACACACACACACAACACACACACACACACACACACACACACACACACACACACACACACACAAACACACACACACACACACACACACGCGCACACACGCACACACACGCACGCGCGCGCGCGCGCGTGCACACACACACACACACACACACGAATGCGCACACGCATGTGCATTTGTGTCGAATATGTGTCAGTGTGTGTGTGTGTGTGTGTGTGTGTGTGTGTGTGTGTGTGTGTGTGTGTGTGTGTGAGAGAGAGAGAGAGAGAGAGAGAGAGAGAGAGAGAGAGAGAGAGAGAGAGAGAGTGTGACCTGCACCCCTCCAAAGGTTGTCGCTCTTTTGTGCGTTTTTCAGCCTGCGTATTTTTTTCTTTGTTTATCCATCTGATTCTCTCTGCCTCTGCCTCTCTGTCAGTCTGCCTTTATAATACAAGTTCTGTTTTCCCCCTCCTTCCCTCAACACACACACACAGATGTTCACACACGCAAAGAAACCCACCACACATTCACACACAGATACACTACACGCACACTTTCCCCTTGCGCCCCCCCCAATGTACACCCACGCTCTCTAATTTTCTCGTGAAGAATACAAGAAAAACAACTTCCCAGGTATCGCGAGTCTGGAAAAAAAAAGTGGAGATAACAGATGAAATGAAGGAGGAGGGAGGGGGTTATTTCTAACGATCCATAACCCATGCCACCATCTGCCCCCCCACCCCCCCACCCCTTCTCACTCCCACCTCCTTCTGCAGACCCCCCTATCTCTTGTTAAACCAAAAAGAACTTGAGCAGGAAACATCACAGAAAATTTTTTACCAGTGTCACGAAAAAAAACTTAATAGCTAAGAGCGAATAGCGTAGCCTGACAGCTGTATCGCTGAATAAACGAGAGAGAGAGAGAGAGAGAGAGAGAGAGAGAGAGAGAGAGAGGAGCAAGCCAGCTGTTTTTTTTTTTTTTTTTTTTTTCAATATAATTTTCGACGCTGAAAGAGCACAGTTTAGCAGATTTTTAGTCATTGATGATCATTTTGAAACGACTTCCGTTCTTACAAGACCTATTCCACAACTTTAGTATTATTTTAAGAAAGCCTTTGGTGGAGTATGGCACCACGACCTGAGGCATGTCTTCAGTCATTTCATTATCTTATGAGATCTAATGAGGATCGTTGAGGACATATACGACTATGCCAATAGCACGTTCATCCTAAACGGCTAGATCGGTTTCTTTCCTACCACCGTAGGTGTTTGCCAAAACTGCTGCCCGCTGTCCTCGCGATCTTTCCCCCAAGAACATCATATAAGAAGCGCCCATTAATTCAACTCCATCCTTTAAGTCTGGACAGAATCATCTCTGTTCTCCGCTTCGTAGGTAACACATCTGCTTGATAGCAGCAATAGTGAAATCTAAGAGGTGACCGACAGGCTTGTTAACCGGGCAGGTGAGCTCTAAAAATGAGCAAAGTGGTGGTTGACAGTGCCGAAAACATCTCAGCGGATCTCACTATGGATGGTCAGCTACTTGAAGAGACAGAAGCCTTATAGTGTGCAGACCAGAACAGAGGTCACCATCAGTCTTGCATGTCCATGTCGGTAATGATCAAGTCTGACAAGATTGGAGAGGAACACCTGCACCAGTTGCCGCACACAATTTAAGCACTACAAAGCTCAGGTCATCTCTATCATTATGTGTGCATGTGAGAGTTCACACCTGACTGCAGCCTTGAAGAAAATTCGGAACCGCTCAAACCCAGGAAATCTGGTCAAAATCACAATTCAAGGAACTAAAGAACAACAGCAGTGCCCGCACCAGAAAACTTGAAAGATCCACAGGAGGCCGTCTTGGCAGAAGTGGAGCGAAGGAAGATGATGTGGTTTGTGTAAGTGTCAATCACAACTCCCCTGCTTAAACTATTATGCATACTAGCGTGGAGGGCAGAAAAAGAGAAAAAGACAGAGGAAAGAGCTGGCCTTCCTTGGCTATCCCTGATCTCTGTTACACAGAAGACAGATATAGATTTAGGCAGTCGTCAGTGTCAGCTTTCCAAATGTTTCCTTACGTTCTTGAAGGATTCGGGACTGAAGTTGAAAAAATTCTTCGATGCAAACAAGATAGATATTGCCTTAAAGGGCTAAAAGTCAGAGGTGAAATATTTCAGTGATTATGAACAGCTCATTTTTGACTACACCTTAAAGAATCGTGCAAGACAAAAACAGAAACACTCTGACAATGGCTTGATACATTGTGACTCGTCCTCCGATTGGTAGCCTTTTTCTGTGTCGGTTGAGCCAAAGTGTAAGGGAATAATTGGATTATTATAGGATTGATAAACTGCAGGTTAACAAGAATGGAATTCTCACATAGTACAGCAACAATTTTTCTTTATTTTCTCAGACTGTGTGATCTACTGCATGGTATATAAACATGGGTATCATGAACAGAGATGAAAAGCATTAGTAAGGTAACATGACAAGATCTACATTTTTGTTGGTCACTATCGTTACAACCGACATTGATCATATTTCTCTCTTGTATAAATCTGCTCGTGAAGCATTGTCAAACTGCATTTTGCTTGAACATCTGTTAGTCCTTACAAAGCAGTGCGGTTGTTTTAAGGGCAGCGTTGATTATCTACATCTGTATTGTTTACGCCATATACGCTTAACTTGCTTGAAGCATTCAAGATTTGTTTTTGCCGTCCCATCTTCTGTGCCACCCCAGCGGCGCTGCACCCCATGGAACCATGCCACTCACACCGACCTCTTCTCCACAACCACAGCCCAGACCAACTGTCCTCTGCCCCCGGCATCGGCAGTTCACAGGGAGCAGTCAGTGCCAAGTCGTCAAGAGGCAACCCACCCGAGGAGACGCTGCACGGTTGACGAGTCACTTTGGTGGTGTTCAGTGGTGTCTGTTCTGATCCAACATAAGCAGGACACCATCTAATCCTCACCCCCCCCCCCCCTCCCCCTCTGACGACATTGATTATTCAGTCGCGGAGCCAGGGTGAGTGAGCTCTCCTTCCCAGAGGGCGCCACCATGTCCCATCCAACGACAATCCTGATGAACTTGCCGATACCGGTGACCCTGACAGAATCAACAAAGGCCACAGACATGGAGAAGCAATCGAAACTGTGGTCACCATGAGAGCAGGGCACGAAGGGCCACAGAATTTGATACATCGTTTATGATGATCGATGAGGATGAGGATAATGAAGATGATGCTACGGATTTCCACTCTGGTCTGAAACTGCTGTACTCTCCTCTTATTTTGATTGTATATCCCGGCGTCAACCAGACCCGAGAGAAACAGACACCTGCGGAATTGGTCAGGAATTTGAGCAACACTCTCAGAGACGCATTCATTTAGTGGATGAAACTCGACTGTGTGATCACAGCCTTCCCCAGTATCATAAGCAAACAATCCATGTAAACTCAATTTTGGGTAGGAGCCATGTGATCACAACTTTCCTCAGTATCATAGCAAACTCAGTTCTGGGCAGGAGC
>JADBJO010000100.1:826527-844027 GCA_016801955.1 Conus betulinus | reverse complement strand
ACGAGAGAGAGAGAGAGAGAGAGAGAGAGAGAGAGAGAGAGAGAGAGAGAGGAACAAATAATAACATATTGATTTCAATTTTGAAATTCTGAAGGCGTTTTTGAAATATGCGTCAGATATTTTACTTTTTTAGTTTGGGGCAGTCGGAATTTTGTAAAGCGCACAAAACAGATCTACAATGTAAAGTGAAATCCCGGTCGGAAAATAAGGAATATCGTTGCAAGAGGAAACTGCTGCAGCAGATGTTACGGTACATGCAAGACTATCACATTCATCGATTAAATTCATCTGCACATGGAATTATTCTTATGACAAGATTTTTTTTCTGTAAGATAGCCAAGAACAACTGTGAAATTCTACAATATTATGCTCAAAGGATTCTTGTATATATGCATTGAAAACACACACACACACACACACACACACACACACACACACACACACACACACACTCACACACACACACACACACATACACACACGCGCGCGCGCGCGCGCCCGCGCGCGAGCATGCACGCACGTACGCGCGCACACACACACACACTTTCTCTCTCTTGTCTTTGTGAAACACACACACACACACACACACACACACACACACACACACACCACACACACACACACACACACACACACGCAAACGCGCTCGCGCGCGTATGCAATCACTAACACATTTCCCCTCTGCAACACACACACACACACACACACACACCACACACACACACACACACACACACACACACACACGCGCGCGCGCGCGCGCGCGCGCGCGCGTTCTCTTTCTTTCTTTCTCACTCTCTCTCATCGCCACATACTCTCTCTCTCTCTCTCTCTCGCGCTGAAACACACATACACACACGCACAGACACGCACGCACGCACACACACACACACACACACACACACACACACACACACACACACACACACACACACACACACACACACACACACACACACACACACACACACGTAGGGACAATGGAGTGGGTGAAGGCAGGGAGTAAGGGGGAGGGGAGGGGAGGGGAGGGGCGGAGCAGGATAGCAAAAACAATATCGTGCCCCACAGGCCAATTACCTCTCATGCTCAGACCCCCAGTCGCCGAGTTTGTTGTGCGCCCGTCTTTGAAGATGGATGATCCATATTTTGATGTTGCCGATGACGGCGATGATAAGGATGATGATGCTCAACGTGTTGTAGATCAGAGGCAAAGAGACTAGCCGCTAGGATGAGACAGGGATAGCAGCGTAGAGGATTTTTTTAAAAAGAAATACTGATGGTGACGAGGAAAACATTTCGAGATGTTTCATGATGATGATGATGATAATGATGATTGGGATATGAGAATAGCTGTCGTCTAGAGGGTGGGGGGGGGGGTGGAGGCATTCATGGATGATGGCGATACACTTGTTGAAAAAACGGCGACGACGAGGACGAGGATAACGATGAGGATGATGTTAAAGATGATGACATGGTAATGCAGGTGCGCGGAGTCTTTTGCGAAGGCAAAGCGTATGTCTAAAACATCATGTATGATAATGATGGTGATGATGATCATTGCGATATTATTAATCATCCAGACGGACGGGCTTTACTGATAGGAAATAGTTGAGGAGGAGTATATTTGTGGAACGCAATGGATGATGATGATGATGATGATGATGACAATGACGGTCACGACGATGATGGGAATCTTGATGATGTCAGTGATCATGCTGTGAGGGGCTTCACTCCGTGGAGGTAGGGGGTGAGATTAGGACGGTGAGAACAGGGTGTGTATTTGTGGAACATCACGGCTGCTGCTGCTGCTGCTGTTGATGATTATTAATGCTGATGACGACGGCGATGTCAGTGGCGATATTGCTATCCAAGTGTTGGGAGCAAATGGAACATTAGCAATCGGGAGGCGGAAAAGACGATGTGCAATGATGGTGATGATGGTGACTTTAACGTTGTTGTTGTTGTTGTTGTTGTTGTTGTTGTTGTTGTTGTTGTTGTTGTTGTTGTTGAAGATGATGATGACGATGACGATGATGATGTGATATCAGTGATGAAATCATCCAGATGCATTGAACCTTGCCACCGGGAAGGGATGGCGAGGTCCGGGTCTGTTTCTGGGAACATTACCGATGATGATGACGACGATGATGATGATAGTGGTGATGATAATAACATCTCGGATGATGTTTTCATCCAGATGCACGGAGCCTTGCTGTTAGGAGGGGACGGCGAGGGCAGAGTGTATTTCTGGAACACCAGCAACGGGGAGGCCGAGGCGGCGGTGAAGGTTCACGAGGCTTCCATCAACGCACTCCACTATTTTAATGGACGTTTCTACACTGGTTCCAGGTACACAGCCGCATGCGTTCTACATATTTCGCATACCATGTGTTCTTGTGGATGTTTGTTGTTTTATTGTGGTTGTTGCTATTTTGATTGTTTTGTTGTTACTGTTTTACTGTGTTTTTAGTGTGTGTGTGTGTGTGTGTGTGTGTGTGTGTGTGTGTGTGTGTGTGTGTGTGTGTGTGGGTTGTCATTCACGAAGCGAAAGTTCATGAAGCTTCTGCTAAAATCACGCGGGACCTTAATTGAAAATTCTACACTGGCTTCTGAAACATAGCAGAATACTTATATTTGTAATGTCAGTTGTCGTCGTTGTTGCTGCTGTTGTGGTGGCGGTAGTCGTAGTTATGGTGGCGATGAAGTTTATCGAATCTTTTATCAGTACCATCCAGCATATCATCAGACAATTACTCGCTGGTTTCAAGTACACAGCCGCACGTTTTCTAAATGTATACTTGTCTCTTGCAGTTGTTGGCATCATTTATCTTTTTCTTGTTATATCCTTCTTTTCATTGGTGTTTGTTATTGCGGTGAAGGTTTTTTTTTTTTTACCAGTGCGATCTAGTATTTCAACACATGGTGATGTACTGGCGCTTGCCACATACAGGCATTTTTTCTAGAATTATTTTTGTTGCCTGTGTTTGTGGCGATGAAAATGCGTGACTTCCACCAGCAACATCCAGCTTTACAGTGGGCGGTTCTACTCTGGCTTCAGGGAATAATGGCATAATTTCCACACATCGCCAAGCTGTTTGTACAATTCCTTTTTTGTGTGTATTGTTGTTTGTTGTTGTTGCGATGGATGTTCAAGATTTTCCATCATCCATCCAGATACGTGGCGGAATATTTTCTACATTCTGCCCATCGATTCGTTTCTTGCTGTTAGTTTTCATGAGGCCTATATACCAGTTCCAGGTGCTTAGAAGAATACTCTCTATATTTTGGACGGCGCATGATTGTCGTTATGACTGTGTTACGGGAATTCCAACAAATAGTATTACAACTGTCACGAGAATTCCATCAACACCAACTAGTATTACAACTGTGATTTTACAACGTGGCATATCTTCGTCATTTTGCCAGCCTGGTTTTGTTCTTGTACGTTGATGTTGTGTGGTGAAGGCAGGCGAAGAACCCACCCCCGCACTATTCAATACCACAATGGACTGTTCAAGTTACATGGCTGCATACCTTCAAGTTTTGCAGTTGTTACTATTGTTTCATACCTGTCGTTGTTGCAGTTGTAGATGCTTTGTTATTGTTGTTCTGGTGAAGGACACGAGGCTTGATAGCTTCATTAGTAGAAACCATTTGAGATGATTTCACTCTGACTCTAGATCCATGACCACATCATTTTCATTTTTTTTCTTTTTTCTCCCTTTGTTTTTTTCTTTTTCTTTTTTTTTCTTTTTATTTTTATATCTTCTTTCATATTTTTTACATATCCACATTTTGTTTGACGTATTTTTACCTGTGGTTATGTTGTTGTAGTGGTGATGGTGGTGGTATGATGGTTCACCCGGATGGTACCAACTCCACTTCATATTTTGACAACCGATTGTGCACTTACTCCATGCATTTGCTAGAATAGTTTCTGTTCCATATCTTTGTTCTGCTAATTGTTTTCGGTGGTGTTTAGTCTTCTTCTTCCATCTTCTTATTGCTCCTACTGTGGTTGGTGTTATTATCATTCCTCTTATAATCCATACCGTTACTATGTGTTGCACTGAAAACAGAAGATGTGGTTTCACTGCAAACCACATTTTGAAGCATCGAAAACGTATACCGAATTTTCGTCGTTTTATGGCGTAGAACATTTTAAAGATTAAAAGACGCATTTTGATCTTTTGTCTACAGTTTCTCTGAACTGCATCAAAGTCTTAAAACGTCAGACTTATCCGAAATTCTCATTGTTTCCATCACAGTAAGAATTTCTGATGACAGTAAAAAACACATTGCCAATCCAGCTTGCCATCATATCCAACCCTAACGCTGTTCAAAGCGTGCCTGGCAGCATGCATTTATTTTACCAGGCGTTCGTCTGAAATGCTGACTTGAAAGCTTGTTAAATGAAATAAAACATGAAAATGGGTTCTGTTTGATGTTCAGGCTTCTCTCTCTCTCTCTCTCCTCTCTCTCTCTCTCTCTCTCTTGTTCTCTCTCTCTCTCTCACTCTCTCTCTGTCTGTCTGTCTGTCTCTCTCTCTCTCTCTCTCTCCCTCTCTCTCTCTCTCTCTCTCTCTCTCTCCCTTTCTCTCTCTCTCTCTCTCTGCTGTCGTCAGCATTTGAGCCCCTTTTCCCAACGTCCATCCACATCCTCCCCCCCACATCCCCATTATGTTCCCCTATTTCAGTGCAAAGATGTCTGTAGCATGTATGCACTAAAAACATCCGCATTCACTTTCTCATTGTCGCTCTGTCTGTCGGTCAGTCAGTCTGTCTGTCTGTCTTTGTCTGTCTCTGTCTCTCTCTTTTCCCCCACTCTGTGCGTGCGTGCGTCTCTACCCCTGCCCACTGTCTGTTGGCCTGTACGTATGTCCCGTTTGGTCTCTGCATGCGTCTAGTTGTTTTCCTTTCCCTCCTTTCTGAACAGGCCGTAACGAGCTTCACCACAATTCATTCATTTATTCATTCACCATTCTCTCTCTCTCTCTCTCTCTCTCTCTCTCTCTCTCTCTCTCTCTCTCTCTGTCTCTCTCTCTCTGTGTGTCTGCGTGTGTGTGTGTGTGTGTGTGTGTATGTGTCTGTGTGTGTGTGCTTCACCCACAGTTCATTCATTTATTCATTCACCATTCTCTCTCTCTCTCTCTCTCTCTCTCTCTCTCGCTCTCTCTCTCTCTCTCTCTCTCTCTCTCACTCTCTCTCTGCGCGCGCTGTACAGCTATTGACATTAAAATATCATTGAGTCTCTGCGCGCGCGCGCGTGTGTGTGTGTGCGCCTGTGTGCCTGTTTCTCTCTCTCTCTCTGTATATATATATATATATATATATATATATATATATATATGTCTGTCTGTCTGTATGTCTCTCTCTGTGTCTGTCTGTCTGTCTGTCTGTCTGTCTTCTCTCTCTCTGTCTCTGTCTCTATCTCTCTCTGTATGTGTGTGTGTGTGCGTGCGTGCGTGTGTGTGTGTGTGTGTGTGTGTGTGCGCGCGCGCGCGCGTGCACGCGCGCGTGTTTGTGTGTGTGTGTGTGTGCGTGTGAGGGCACACACACACACACACACACACACACACACACACACACACACACACACGCACGTACGTGCCTTTACGGCACCAGCTGCCCGCCTGCTGCAAGAAGCTGGCCTGGTCTGAGTGCATTTTTGGCATAGCGGCCGAAGGATCTTAACATTGCGCAGGTGGACCAGGCCTGCCCTGCAAGATGACGGTATGGACTGCAGAATCAACAACAGGCCCACACCTGGGCTATGTTTCGATCCCACCCATCCCGTCTCCTCCCTCCCAGCCTCCACTTCCCTCCCACCTTTTTTTCCCCACCCAGGATATTCTTCCACTCTCCTCTCTGTGTAGTAAAATTCCACTACACCCATTGAAAAAATCACTTCATCTCTTCAGTGGTTTCTCCAGCGTGTTCGCCGCAATCAAAGGCTGCGAGTTTGAATTCCGCTGTTGCCTAATATAGAACTGCCAAGCTGCACTGGCTGTCGTTGTGAGCAGTAGTTCTGGTGGCCGGTGTCGTGTTAGGTATGGCCTTTCTCCTCACTCTTCTGGGATGAATATCGTCATCCGTCATTTCTACTTCCGCGTACACTGAATCTTAATGTGACCAGTTAGCTGGTTGTCGTTCTGTCCGTTTCTGTTTGTTTTTCTGATCGTGTAACGTCCGTCGTTCATTGTTGTGAGTGTCACTGTCTTGTCAATAAATCGAGTAGTACGGAGTCAGGGGAACGACAAAAATGAAAGCACGTGGTTCGCTCGGGATCCAACGATGAACAGGTACACTCCTATTCACTCCCGTGTTACGAAAGGCAGATACATGCCGAGCACTCTGACGAGCACTTTATGCCTGATCAGTGCATTGGGTTAATGTGAGAGTCTTATTTAGGAATCCTCTAGATGTAAAACTAAGCAAGGGCGAAGTTTGTGGTGTGTGTAAGTACTAAGAACATGCCAGAGTTGAGGTTTTAAGCGCAGCACTGTGAGTATTCTTAAACTTGATATATCTGTAGTGTGAGAGAAGTGTTGAATTTTGGCTATTTCAGAGTCCACAACCACAGAATTACGAAGTCTCTGTGTGGATTACCAGAAGTATGATCAACATTGATATATCCAAGTGCAGGAAATACCGATGTGGAATATCTCCGTTCGTAAAACCTGGAATATGCAGAATTTTGAGGAATCTAGGTGTAAACTAAGAAAATGCCGACGTTTGAAGTTCTATGTGTAAACTGGGGAAATGCGCGAATTTGTATTTCCAGGTGTAAACTAGGTAAATCTCGAAGTTTGGGGTCTCTAGTGTAAACTAGGGAAACGCTGAAGGTTGGGATCTGTAAGTGTAAAGTAGGGAGATGCCAAAGTTTGAGAGGTTCTGGATGTAAAGTACGGAAATGCTGAATTTTGGAATCTCTAAGCGTAAACTAAGAAAATGCGGAAGTTTGAGTTTCTAGGTATGAATTTGGGAAATCCTGATTTTTGGGGTTTTTAGGTGTAAACTAGGGAGATATCCGAAATTTGAGGTTCTACGTGTAAACTAGGGAACTGCTGAAGTTTTGGGTTCTGTAGGTGTAAACTAGGTACATGCGAAAAATTGAGTTCTTAATGTAAACGAGGTAACTCCACCGTTTGAGGTTTTAGATGTAAACTAGGGGAGGTCTGAAGTTGGATGTCGAGGTGTAAACCAGGAAAATCCCGAAGTTTGAGGCCTGGAGATGGAAACTGAGGAAGTATCGAAATTGGAAGTTCTAGCTGTAAATCGGGGAAATGTTGAAGTTTGAGGTCTCTCAGTGTAAGCTACGGAAATATGTCAAAATTGGAAGTTCTAGATCTAAGTCAAGGATTTGCTGAAGTGTGAGATCTCTAGATCTAAACTAAGGAAATGCTGACGTTGGAGGTCTAGTGTGTAAATTAGGGAAATGTCGGGTCTGAAGTCTATAGCTTAAGCTAGGGCAATGCTAGTGTGTTTGTGGTCTCTAGGTGTAGACTAGAGAAATTCTTATGTTTCTGGTTTAGATGTAATCTAGGGAAATGCTCAAGTTTGAGGTCTGTAGTGTAAACTAGGGGTTTGCTGAAGTTTAAGGTCTTTAAGTATAAATCATTCAAGTGTTGAAATTTGGGGTCTCTAGGGGTAAATTGTGGAAATGCTGAAGTTTATAGTCTGTAAGTATAAAGCAGGGGAACGCCAAAGTTCTGAATCTCTATGTGTAAACTAGGGAAATACTGAAGATTTCGGTTTCTAGGTGTACACTAGGGTAACGCTTGATTTTGATGTTTTCAAGCGTAAACAAAGGAAACGCTGAAGTTTGCAAACTTTTAGATTTAAACCAGAGAAATTTTTACGTTTGAAGTTTCTATATGTAAGAAAGGGAAATGTTGAAGTGTGAGGTATAGAAACTAGCAGCAGTAGTAATGATTGTTGTAATGATACTTATTGTTGATATGAATTATTGTTAACTACTGTTTTTACTAGTACTTATTAGTATTTAGTTTTCATTGGTTTTAGTCATCAATATTGACTGTTTTGCGGTCGGTATCTGCCAACTACTCTTCTTAGTAGTAGTTATTAGTATTTAGTTTTCATTGGTTGCAATCATCAGTATTGTCTATTTTTGCAATCGATATCAATCATTTTATTTTGGTGGTAGTAGTAGTAGTAGCAGCAGCAGCAATAGTAGTAATTAGAGAGTTATTGTTATTGTCATCATCATTACATTATCATCATCATCATCATCATCATCATCATCATCATCATCGTCATCATCATCAACATCATCATCATATCATCATCATCATCATCGTCATCATCATCAACATCATCAACAACATCATTGTAATTGTTGTGATAGTTATATTTCATATCATTTTTTAAAACATTCCTGCTGCTGTCGGTGATGATGGTGGTAGTGTCCTCGCTCTTGTCATCGTTGATTCAGCTGCTGCTGCTCGTCGTTGAAGTGCATATCACGTGACGCAATCAAACACAATATTGCCCAAGCCATTATCATCATCATCATCATCATCATCATCATCATCATCATCGACCTTCATCATCATCATCATCATTGCCATCATCATCCGCTTCAGTATGCCTTCTGACAAAACATAAGCAGCACTAATAATTTTCAGCACCTGATGGAGGTGATGATGTGATGGGGGATTTGACTCAGTGTTCGGGGGTGTGGAGCGTGAGTAGCATGTATAAGGATCTGCTGGGGGGGGGGGGGGGGAGGGGAGAGAGACAGAGAGACAGAGACAGACAGACAGAGAGAGATAGAGGGGGGGGGGGGGAACAGAGGGAGAGAGAGACTCAGAGGACAGAGAGGGTGAGCGTTGGGAATGAGAGAGAGAGAGAGAGAGAGAGAGACACACACACACACACACACACACACACACACACACACACACACACACACACACACACACACAGGTGGGGGGGGGGGGGGGGTGATTGATTCAGCATGAGAAAAAACGTCTGCACACCTGTCTGAGGGAAGACATTTGATGAACGCAACAGTTAGTTGCAACGATGTGTTGGATGGATCACGGAAAGAAAAACGATAGAAATAAATCCAATAGCCGAGCCATACCAGTAGTCTGTCTCTCTCCTCCGTGGATTTATTTCCAAAAGAATGAAACAAACAGAGATAAAGAAACTTACAACTATAAATATGTATGAGTGTAATCATACCGATCTAGAGTCATATTCCGCCGTGAACCCTTCTAGCAATCTGCCCATACATCCATTCGTATGATATTCTTCCATACTGTTGCGCGCATTTATATTTCTGTTTATATATATGTCATTCATCTATCCGTATAATCCATGAATGTTCATATCCACCCGTCCTGCTATCTCTGATTCATATATACCACCCTTGCAATCCGTCTTTATCCACTTGTCTGGTCATATTTATATTCATGTGTATCATCCACCCGTCCGAATGGTCCCTGTTCACCCGTCCGTCCATATTTCTATTCGCATATGTCATCTATCCATCTGCATACCGAATAATCATCCAATAATGCATGACATTCATCTATTTTAATTCGTCTGTCCATCTTTCTGACCAGCAGTCCATCTTTCTGTAGAGATCATTCACCCATCTGTGTAATGCATGATATTCATATTCATTGTCCGTCCATCATATATCAATTTGTAGTCAACTATTCACCCCAACCGAAGAATGCACGATGTACCTTCATATTCATGGGGGCTGCCGCCTCTGTACCTATTCATCTGTCAGTCTACCCACCAATCGACCAGCTAGCCCCTCGTCATTCACCTGTGCACGTTCCGCAATTCGTGTAGCCATATGTCTCTTCAGATTTGCAAAACCTAACAAGGAATCCCATCCATCTATCCAAGCGCCAGTGCGCCACGCACTGATCTAAAGCATCCTTCCGTTTTTAAATGGAAGACAAAACAAAAGAGGAAAGCATGGACGAGGAAGAAAAATCTGGAATGCGCGGACGATGTGTGATCCATAATGGAGAAAAAAAAAAAATTAAACCCGCAAACAACTCGTGGGCGATATACCATGTGGTTCTCATTCGTCACAGCTGTGTGTGTGTGTGTGTGTGTGTGTGTGTGTGTGTGTGTGTGTGTGTGTGTGTGTGTGTGTGTGTGTGTGTGTGTGTGTGTGCGTGTGTGTGTGTGTGTGGGTGCGTGCGTGTGTCAGTGTGTGTGAGTGTGTGTGTGTGTGTGTGTGTGTGTGTGTGTGTGTGCATGCGCGCGCGTGTGTGCATATGCGTGCATGGGTGTACGTGGATGGGGTACATTTTGCTGTTTTAAGGGGCGAGCGAGTGGCGAATAAAAAAACATATCCTGTGGAGGCATGCTTACTTGATATTAGACGTGAAAACATTGGTAAATGATTGTGGGCGGGGACATCTGGGCTTGAGAGAAAGAGAGAGAGAGAGAAGAGAGAGAGAGAGAGAGAGGAAGAGAGAAACGGGTGAGAGAGAGAGAGAGAGAGAGGGGGGGGGGGGGGATGAAACTTCCCCAAACATTAAAGAAAACTGGCAAAGATGAACAGACTGAAACGACGACAAGCCAGCCGCGGACTTTGTACTGGTAGGTCACGGGTTCGAATCTCAACAGGGGCACATGTTTGTGTTGCTGGATTTTTCGGCCCCTGCCTACTGTCTTCTTGAGTTATTGAGTGTGTTCAGGTGGGAGGTTTGGAACCGGGTTTTACCGCTCTCTCTCCCCCCCCCCCCCCCCCCCATCCCCACCTAACCCCCTCTCCTATTGCATTCCCCTGTACCGCTGTCCCTCATGCCAACACAGACATGGGGCACCTGATATGTCACCGGCCCACTAAGTCAGGTGGAGGATTAGAGTAGAGATTAGGTAAGGATTATGTCATGGTTCGGGTTAAGGAAAAGATGAAATTCATAAGGTTTGGTTAGGTTAGGGTGTATGTACGTAAGCACGCGTGTGCATTTGTACCTGTATGGAGGAGCAACAAAAAACAGGGGGGAGGGGGTTGGGGGGGGGGGGGTGGGGGGGGAGAGCGTTCCCGTTCCGATTCCAGTCCTAGTATCATCCCTTTGCATTTTGTGCGCCTGTGAGTGTTGATCAGATTTTTGGACCAACTCTGCTGATGTCTTATTTCTCGCGCCTGGTTGACGCTGGGATATATGAAGGAGTACATCGATTTCACATTGTCTCAGACCAGAATGGGACTCCATAGCGTCATTTTCATCAGTCCCAGCCTCTGATGAATCCATTAGGTCCTATAGCCCTCCATTACATAAGCCCTCCATTCCCCACTCTTGTGTGGACCTCGTTTTTCATTTCCCTTCTTCGTTAGTGCTAATGGCGGGTCCACGTCAAAGTTTTTGACAGCCAACAAGTTCATGAGATTGTCGTTTGCCAGTGTCTTCACACCCAGCACATTTATGGAGACGGTAGCTTGTCAAAACGTCAGAGCCAGCAAATTCACTGGGACTGTCGTTTGCCAAAGTCTTCACAGCCTGCACATCCATTTGGACTGTCGTTTATAAACTTTTTCACAGCCAGCAAGTCCTGTGGGATGGTCATTTGTCAAAGTCTACATAGCCAGCACGTTCATGGAGATTGTCGTTTGCTAAAGTCTTCACCGTCACAGGTTCATGGGGATTCGTTTGTCAAAGTTGTCATAGCCAGTCAGTTCGTTGGGACTGTCGTTTATCAAGTGGCACCACATTCACTGGGACTGACCTTTGTCAAAATCGTCACAGCTAGCCAGTTCGTTGGGACTGCCGTTTGTCAAAGTCGTCACAGCCAGCACATTCATTGAGACTGTTGTTTGTCAAAATCGTCACAGCCAGCCAGTTGGTTTGGACTGTCGTTTGTCAAAATCGTCACAGCCAGCCAATTCGTTGGGACTGTCGTTTGTCAGTTTTCACACAGCAGCAAGCTAAGGGGAATTTGTCGTTTATGAAAGTCGCCACAGCCAGCAAGTTCATGGGTTGTTAGCAAAACAAGTAATGACCCACCCCCCTCTCCCTTCCATCCTTGGTAAGGGGTGCTTACTCACTGCCACGGATTTGCGACGACTGTAATCACTGTAAGCGGCTAAAGAGATGGTATCGTTTGTCGTTTATGAAAGTCGCCACAGCCAGCAAGTTCATGGGTTGTTAGCAAAACAAGTAATGACCCACCCCCCTCCCCCTTCCATCCTTGGTAAGGGGTGCTTACTCACTGCCACGGATTTGCGACTGAGTAATCACTGTAAGCGGCTAAAGAGATGGTATCGTTTGTCGTTTATGAAAGTCGCCACAGCCAGCAAGTTCATGGGTTGTTAGCAAAACAAGTAATGACCCACCCCCCTCCCCCTTCCATCCTTGGTAAGGGGTGCTTACTCACTGCCACGGATTTGCGACTGAGTAATCACTGTAAGCGGCTAAAGAGATGGTATCGTGCATATGTTGTATTGAACAACGACTACCCAACGCCGCCGAATTGATTCAGTAATTATGTCTTCTTTAGTGGGTTTCATCTTTTGTGTTATCTGGAATGAGTAGCGTGAGAATAACACTGCGGAGAAGTCACGAAGAAGGAGACGAAAAAAA
The DNA here is from genome assembly GCA_016801955.1 of Conus betulinus. NCBI lineage: Eukaryota > Metazoa > Mollusca > Gastropoda > Neogastropoda > Conidae > Conus > Conus betulinus. The sequence continues at coordinate 831,447 of JADBJO010000100.1, read as the reverse complement.
GAAGAAGAAAGGAGGAAATGAAGACTGGAAGAAAAAGGAAACAGAAAAAGTCAAACGTGCAATGTTCTCTCTCTCTCTCTCTTTTTTTTTTTTTTTGAAATTTTTTTGAAATCGGTATCATCGCCATCGTTGCAATCCTTCTTCTCTCTCTTTGTCTCTGTCTCTGTCTCTTCTTCCAGCCTCCCTCCCTTTGTCTGTCTGTCTCTGTCCCAGCCTCCCTCCCTCCGTCTCTCTCTCTCTCTCTCTCTCTCTCTCTCTCTCTCTCTCTGTCTATGTCTCTCTGTCTCTGTTTGTCAGTCTGTCTGTCTCTCTCTGTCTCTGTCTCCCTCTGTCTCTTCTCTACTGTATGTATATCTGTAAACTGGTAGTGTGTTTTTCAGTGATGGCACATTGACGGAATATGACCTGGTGACCATGACCTGTCTGCGGGTTCTTCGGGGTCACAAGGGACCTGTTCGCGCCCTTCAGGTCTGTATGTCTGCCAGCCTTTTTGTCCGTTTTTTGTCTGTCTGTCTATAACAATCTTTTCTATACGAACATTTTGTTTGGCATTTGTGTACACGACTGTCATTTACTCCTCTACCAATACATGTTATAGTAACGAAACGAAATCAGTCACGGCATGCAATTTTCAAGGGTTTACATTAAACGACTGTTTTATAAAGCTGTTACACGTCATGGTTTAAAATTCCAATTGATTGCATGTGTCGATTGAAAAGTTGGACTTTCAGTTACACTTATTTGACCAAACGATCTCGGTCATACACTGAAGACTCAACACGATGAGAAAAGTGAACCAGAATGCATTACCAGCGAATTGTTTATCTCCAGTGGAGGTTTCCAGTAATGAGGATTCTAAGCATTTTGTCCACGAATCGGAGGACGTTACTATTTATGGTACATAGGGGGAGGGGAGGGGGGGCATAATAACACCTACTACCACGTAGAAAACCCGGTCCACAGATACGTGTCAGCACTACGAGTTTCTTCATTGTCGTACTGTCTGCCACAGTGTCTCTTACTTTTTGAATTAAATAAAAGTTGAATAAAGATGCAACACCCCTCAATCTGTATTGTTTGAAGAGAGCACACATCTCTTCCCTCCATAGTGTTTCCGCCCGAACTTTTTTTTTCTACTTTTTCCCATTCCACCCAAACCTGTTTTTCTACATTCTGTAAAATGTGTTCCTTACAAGGATAAAACACACCTGAGTATTGCTTTTGTCTTAAAAACTGAATAACATCTCTTTTGAAAATGTCCAAATTCCTGGGAGGCTTATGATGTTTAAATGCTATTCATAGCTAAATGATCGATTTCATCGAAACAGATACACCGTACCTTTCCTCTGTACAACATTGCCTGAAAATGCCTTTTAACTAAAGAGATGAAAAAAAATAGACAAAGTGTGTGTGTGCGCGCGCGTGCTCGGTTGGAGCGCGCGTGTGTGTTTGAGCGTTTGTGTGAGCGTGTGTTGTGTGTGTGTGTGTGTGTGTGTGTGCGTGTGTGTGTGTGTGTATTGGGGCATACTTATTTCTGACAGTCGGGTACTTGTAATTTTTTTACAACTTCATCAGCCCCATACATTACCAATCAATCTTCCCATCAAAATCGGCTCTCGAAAATATCCATCAAGATCACCCATCAATACCAATCAAGAGACGCGCCATCAGCATGACAGTTGACATATCACATCACACACCATTCGTTCATATTATCCATCATCATTATCAGTCACCATCATCCATCCATAGACATTTCCATCAGCAGTTACCCATCACTCTCATCCGTCACCATCATCCATTCACAAAATCTATCAGTATCATCAGTCAATGTCACCCATCCACAAATCCGCAAATACTGTCTTTCAACGTCACCCGTCTACAGTATCTATCGACATCACCCACCAACAATATCCACCAATATCATATGCTAATATAATGCATTCACAATATTAATCAGTATCATCCATCGGGTATCTTTCAGCCACGTCGGACCGGGGTCGGTAGACAGGAGTCAAGTCTCTTGCAGGCGCCGTTGTGTATATGCTCCGACTTGTATCACGCCATAGGAATGCGGTTTTTCTCCCGTTATGGTGACAACGCCACTGAATTGTAGATAGACAACATGGGCAGACAGTTGCAAAATTGCTTAGTTTGGTGACAGTGCCGCTGAATTGTAGACAGACAACATGGACAAACAGTTACTAAATCGCTGAGTTTATGCTGAGGGGGTTAAGGTGGAGTGCTTTGCTGAACAGACGGGTGTTAGCACGGTCTAAAGATCCATCTAGCTGTATTGTTGTCAGCGCTCCGTTTACGGAAGACACCCTGTACAGCTAGTTAGAAAAAAAAGGATTACTGTAGTCCAGGTTTAATGGTGTATGTGTACTTGAGAGTACCGTTGAATGAGTACATGTGAGGAAATCCTGAATGTGAAAGAGAGATAGGTAAGGAGAAGCAAGGAAAACAGGGGAGGGATGGTGTGCTGTGGTGGTCGCTAATTCTGAGCATGTAAGTGCGTTTCTGTTGGTGAATATTTGTGTTGTGTACATGCATGTTGTAGCAACCTTCATTCACTGATGAAGCGTTCACAACAAGATCCACATCTAGACGTGACAAATTTGTCCCCACCCCTACCCCTTCCCCACTTCCCCACCTTCTCGTCTCATTGTTTCTCTTTTGATCCCAGGGCAACATCTTCCCATGGATTCTCTCTCTCTCTCTCTCTCTCTCTCTCTCTCTCTCTCTCTCTCTCTCTCTCTCTCTCTCTCTGTCTGTCTGTCTGTCTCTCTCTCTCTCTGTCTCTGTCTCTGTCTTCTCACCACCTCCGTCTGTACTATCTTTCTTAAAACCCATTCCCATTCCCTGTCCCTCCTTTGCTCTCCCCGCCCCCTCATGTCACCACTCAGGAGGAGGAGGGGGGGGGGGGGGGGGGGGGGGGGGGGGCGGGGAACTTCTGTGCAGTGGCAGAAGGGATAGGGACCGTTTGCTTGCCAGTTTGTCGAAAATAACAATTTGGATGCAGGCCCCTGATGCGTCTGCCGACCCCCACCCCCACCCCCCCCCCTGCCTCCTTCCCCTCCTCCCCACACCCCACCATCTAACCACCCCCTTGCCTTCACCCTTCTTCCTCCCACACACGCATACAACTCCCATGACCCACCTGTACCACCCTATCCTTCCGCTCAGCCTGCGCACCCCCACCCCCCTAACTCTTCACCCCATGCAACTCTTCCCCAACCTCCCGATACCCATCTCTTGGCTGCAGATGAAAAACTGCCGGCCTTATCTCCCTTGGCTATCGCTCTTGCGGCCGCGGAGAGCAGGAAATGTAAAGAGCAGGTGTCTGCTGCTTTTTGCCGCTGCTGCTGCTGTTGTTGAAGATAAAGTTGGTGGTGATGGAGGTTGTGATGGTGTGCTGTTGTAGACGGCGGTGTTGGGGGAGGCACGGACGCTTTCTTTAGAGATATGCTGCGAAGGGTAGGGCCTGAACATGCGGAGTGGTAAGAGGGGTAGGAAGGGGGGGGGGGGGTATTCTAAACGAGAAGAGAGAGAGAGAGAGAGAGAGAGAGAGAGAGAGAGAGAGAGAGAGAGAGACTTCCTTGAGAGACAGAGGGACACATAGGATGAGAGGGAGTGTCCCTGCTTTGAATCGGAGAGAAAATGTTTTTTATTTGAAAGTGGAAGGACGGGGACACACACGTACACCCACGCGCGCGCGCGTGCGTGCACACACACACACACACACACACACATGCACGCACACACATGCACGCGCACACACATACATACAAAACAACACACAAAACACACACACACACACACACACACACACACACACACACACACACACACACACACGCATGCATGCATGCATGTAAGCACACGCAAGTGCTTAGAGCAAATATGCGTGACAAAGATATGAATGTGATTAGTCCTGTTTTCTTTTCATGTGTTTAATGTCCATGCGATATTTTTAAAAAGAGCATTGACATTACACACACACACACACACACACACACACACACACACACACACACACACACACACACACACACGCACACATGCAAATACACATTCTCTCCCTCTCTCTCTCTCACACACACACACACGCACGCACGCACGCACGCACGCACGCGCGCGCGCAAAGACTTTACCTATTTTCGATTCATGTGTGGAGAGGGTAGGAACCAGAATGTTTTGTTTACGGGATATAATTCATCAAAAAATGGATCTGAAAAGAAGGAAAGTTACGGTCACGACACAATGTACCTCAAGAGTAGTACTCTAGGAAGTTTTTTTATTAACATGAAAGCGGGCGAAAGGGGAGCGAGAGGGGCGGGTAGAGAGCGGATAATTGCATAGAGGTCCGTCCGCAGTATGTGCCTTTCTTCTGCATTGTCGGACGTGACAGATGGGATGTCCAGTGTGTTGGATGAAGTCTGCAGTCTGCTGCAGTGACTTGCTGATCCCCTGGGCTGTCTATCCTTGGCTCCACAGGGCAAGGAGGATGAAACAGGACTGCAATAGGACGTGGGGGTGAGGGCTGTTGGTCAGGACCACACAGGCATTCATCCCCATAGATCTTCATTCTGCTCAGATCGAGCGAGGTCGGCAATGTCCTGTTCGGTGCCAGAGATGGTGACTGGCATAGCATGGCTGTGTCTTACTGTGCGTGCTGTCCTTTCCAACCATAGAATGAAAGCATTCCCACCACGTGGTTCTGAGGTGTTGCTGCAATGTTGACTTTCACTTCTCTGTAACTCAGGGTGAGGGTGAGGGTGTGGTGGTGTGTGTGTGTGTAGTGTGGTTTGGTGCGGTGTGGTTTGATTTGGTGTGGCGCGCTCGCGCGTGCGTGTTTTATCTTGTGTCTGCTATAGAAAGTTAGTCTGCTGTTTTTTTGCTTATGAATGCCATAAC
>JADBJO010000100.1:781527-821527 GCA_016801955.1 Conus betulinus | reverse complement strand
TATTCATGCATTGTTGTTGCGGGCTATATGTGTCAAAGGCTTACGGGATATTGCAGATCACGTGACGTTGATATTCTGCATGCTTCAAGTCTGCCAGTTAGTAATGTATTAGTATTGACAGTACACTGGATGACTGTGCATGCACAATGCATGCATCTGTGTTGATTTTAAACTGCCCGGTTGTGCATACTGGATTGTAATGCTGTACTGTTGATTGAAAAAAAGAAGAGCAATTTATTCATGCTGACTGTGCTGAATGATTTGATTGTATACCACAAAAAATAGTTGTTGATGAATGCCTGATAGATAAAAAAAAACAGCAATTCATTAATGTTCTCTGCGCCAAAACTATAATTGTACGCCACAACAAAATGAGTTGGCGATGAATGTCTTTGATGTGTCTTTCACTGGCTGCATGACTCCGTCTTTGCGCGCTCCTTGTGTGTGTGTGTGTGTGTGTGTGTGTGTGTGTGTGTGTGTGTGTGTGTGTGTTGAGCGAGGAGTGCATGTGCGAGGGAATGTGTGTGTGTGTGTGTGTGTGTGTGTGTGTGTGTGTGTGTGTGTGTGTGTGTGTGTGTGTGTGTGTGCGTGCGCGCACACGAGCGTGCAAGTGCATGAGCGTGTACTTATGTATGTTCGTGAGTAAACGTCTTGCATGTATGGATGTGGGTGAGAAGATGCGAGTCTTGTTCAGTTCCTACGTGTCCCGTGAGCATAGATGACGAGAACATGGGCGATGATGTGCAGTCCCGACAGCACAGGTCAGTAGAGAGAACTGGGTGCAGACACATAAAAAGGTCTGACAGTTTATGTTCTGCTTCTGTCTGCCTGTCAGCTGGCTCTGCCGCTCAACCATAAACCGGGACTGTACTAGATTGGATATGTGACATGTGTGTTTGTATGTGTGTGTGTGTGTGTGTGTGTGTGTGTGTGTGTGTGTGTAAAGAAGGCAAGGCGAAAAAAGAGTTGAAGTACTGTTATCGTAAAAGCAAGCACTTTCATGTTGACATGTTTGTGTGTGTTGGATGGTTTTGTGAATGAATTCCCTCAGCCTTTCCTTTGCTTTCCATCTTTCTGTGTTTTTTTTTTCTTTTTCCTTACTGTTCGACCATGGTCATGATGTGAACGCAAATTATTCCTTATTAAACACTTTGTATTTAAATCTCCCCTCTTTGGTGTGTGTGTGTGTGCGTGTGTGTGTGTGTGTGTGTGTGTGTGTGTGTGTGTGTGTGTGTGTGTGTGTGTGTGTGTGATGGGGTTTGGGAGTGGACTAAAAGTCTGAAGAAAGTTGGAGTCGATAGTTAAATAGGGATGATTTTAATATGAAGTGTTCAGACAATACTGAACCTATACTATTTACAAACCACAGTCTAGCCGTTAAGTTGGATGTGCATATAAAAACGGCAAAAAGGAACACACGCACGCACGCACGCACGCACGCACGCACACATCATTTGTCTCGAACCTATCTGTTTTCTGTACAACGCGGAGAAATGATTATGATCAGCAATTGTTGTCAAGAAAGCTGTCAGCTGTTGTAAATGAGGAGCAGCTGTCGCTTTTCACGTAGACTATTTCTGTATATTTCATTTGACAGAAGACCCTTGCTCAGGTCTGTGGAATTCCTTTTCCTGAGTCTTTTATTGGTTTTAAAGAAAAGTGAAAACGCACCAACAAGCACAGGGACAAAAGAGGGAAACTGGCGGAAAAGAGAGGTAACTCGGTTGGACCAGACGTTCAGCCGATACTCCCAAAGAACCCGATACTCCCAGGGATGTGATCAGCGTCAGCCAGGCATACAACCACGGGTAGATTACCTCCCATAGCTGGGGAGTTGCAGGTCTGAAGGACACCCAGTGGTCTGGTCTTGTCTTTATCAGTGGCCTCTTGAGTGGCTTTGGCAAAGAGCATAAAGTTCAGTTCATTAAAGCACCGTTTGGTCTTCCTCCTTTGCCATTGATTGGCAGCTTTAGGAGAGGAATGTTTGCTTTTTACATACGCTTACCGCCTAGTGACCTTAGTGATGGCTTGAAGGATTGCATTGATGGTTTACCTCCTAACAAGCCTTGTGATGATGTGATGGATGTGCAGCAGGCTTGACTGCTAAGAGACCTTGGGATGACTTTTAGGATTGTGTTGCTTGTCACGACTTGATAAGCCTGCTGCGGACTTTAAAGATTATGTTGTTGGCTTATCTCACAACAAATCTTGTGATGACGTAAGAATTGTGTTGCTGGTGTGTTTCCAAATAAACCTTAACTGACTTTAAGGATGAGTGAGGACTGTGTTGCTAGCTTACCTTCTGATAAACGCTTCTGACTACTTTCAGGATTGTCGCTGGCTTATCCCGTGATAAACCTACTGAGTACTTTGGATTGTCGCTGCTGGCTTATCCCGTGATAAACCCTCTCTGAGTACTTTAGGATTGTGTCGCTGGCTTATCCCGTGATAAACCTTCTGAGTACTTTAGGATTGTGTCGCTGGCTTATCCCGTGATAAACCTGATGAGATCTTTAAGGATTGTGTGGCTGGCTCACCAGCTGGTGACCCTTCTGAGAACGTTGAGAATTGTGTTGCTGGCTTATTGCCTTACGAACGCAAAGATGATTCCAACAATTGTGTTGCTGGCTTACCACCTGAAAACCCATCTGAAGACTTTCAGGATGTTGTTCCTGGCTTACCACCTCCTAACCCTTCTAAGGATTTTTAGGATTATGTAATAGGGTTACCCCCAGATCAACCATCTTAGTCGTTAAGAATTGTTGTCGCTGGCTCACCACGTGATGAACCTGAAGACTTCCAGGATTGTGTTTCTGGCTTACCCCCAGATTAACCTTCTGAGGTCTGTAAGGACCGTGTCACTGGCTCATCACAAGGTAAATCTTCTAAGGACCTCCAGGACTGTGTTTCTGGCTTACCCCCAGATAAACCTTGTGGCGTTTGATAGAGTGATGTTTCTGGCGCACATGCTAGTGATCAATATAATATAATGATGAGGTTTTCTGGCTTGTAATACATCTTGTATCGACTCATAGGATTATGTCGCTGGTCTACCTCATAATAGACATTGCAATGGTTGTTTGGATTATGTTCAGAATAACTTTTTAACCGTCGTGCGATAACGTTTCAGTTGCTGGATTGCGTACTAGTTAACCTTGTGGTGACTTTCAGGACAAGCTTACGTCCTATTAACGTTTTTGAAAACTCAAAGGGTATGTGATGACTCACGTCATAGTAAACTTTTGATGAGTTTTGAAGCTGAGTTCTCTGGCTTATCCCCATACAATTATCATGGCGACTCTTAGGCTTGCCTTTTTTGTAAAGAAACTTGTGACAAGATATAGAATGATATTGCTGATTATTATACCTTCAGTAGACATGCGATGATTTTTATGCTTATTTTGCTGACGTAAATCCGTAAAATGGTGCGACGTTTAGAACTAACTTGCTTCCTAATGAACCATGTGACTGCTTTTCGAATAGTGTTGCTGGTTGTGTGTTGTCAGATCTAGGGAAAGGAGCGGTTCCATCTTTGCTGCTGTCTTGTCTGCTGGTAGATTGACAACAAGTTTGCTTGCCATTTATGTCCACCGTCAGTGGGTTGGATGTATAATGTATGTTTGCATGCTTTTAAGTATAGCACGCATGCACAGATTTACTGTTTGGTCGAGCTGGAAAGAGATAATTCATGTATGGATGGGAATTCCATTTGTGTATGTTGAGAGTTTTCTTTTCAAGGACTCTCTCTCTCTCTCTCTCTCTCTCTCTCTCTCTCTCTCTCTCTCTCTCTCTCTCTCTCTCTCTCTCTCTCTCTTTTCCAGTCTCTCTCTCTTTCTCTGTGTTTCTGTCTGCCAGTCTCTCTGTCTGTCTGTCTGTCTGTCTGTCTCTCTCTGTTTTTTGTCCCTCTGTGTCTCTGTTCGCTATACTGATCAGACATTTGTTTTGTTTACGTTACATTTTCAAGTTGCTTGAATATATACTGAAACACACTCATGGCATGCTAAAGTTTTTTTTGAAAATATACTGAGACACACCCATGACACCCAGTTTTTTACATTTAAATTGTTTTGTTACTTAAATTGTCTTATTCCTTTGTATCGAACGCAAAACATTAAGACCAGGAAGTGAATGTCCTTCCGTTAAAGAACCCACAGACAATGCATGGTGAGTATGAGTCAATTTCCGAAGAAAGAAATGATGGTGGGAAAAAAATGGAGGCCCCACTGTACAATTTTTTCACGCACCCCACCCCCAAACAAAAAGGGAAACAAAGAATTTTTAAAAAAAAAAAAAGAAAAAGTGGCAAAAATTAGAGGTTGGAGGATCCCCCCCCCCCCCCCCAAAAAAAAAAAATTGTCTTATTAACTAGTTAGAAATGAAATATAAGCATACAAGTACACTCTGTTTATGTAAACAATGTTTTGTGTGTTAAAAGTGAAACTCTAGAAATACTTTGTTCTGCCATTATTAAGATGTGCAGGGAGTATTAGCCACTGTGGCGAAGAGGTTAGCGTTTCGAACTCGCGGCTGGGAGTTTGTGGATTTGATTCCCACCAGAGCCTTTAATTTGTGGGATTTTCCTGCCCTGACCAGCTCCTACCCAGAACTGAGCTTACTACATGCTCAGTTAGAAAGACTGGGACCACACAATCGAATTGCATCCATTTAATGAAAGATGATTCTTTGACAGTGTTGCTCAGATTTCTGACCAGCGCTGCAGAAATCTGCATCTCTCTGGCCGAGTTGACGCGAAGATATGTTATGAAAATAAGCATAGAGAACAGCCCTGCCATGCCGCCTCAGACCAGAACAGATACCTGTAGCATCATCTTTATCATCACACTTCGATTGGCATTAAAGAAATCTCAAATTCTGTGACTTTTGATACCCTGCTCTCATTGTGATCTCAGTTTGGATTTCTCTCCACGTATGTGCCCTTGGCACGGTTCTGTGAGGATCACGAATATCTGCATATTCACAGAGACAGTAATTGGACGGACGTGGTGCCACCTTTTGGAGGGAGAACTCACTTACGTTGTCTTTGTGACTAAGATGTGGTGGGTGGCTACTGGGTGGTGTTCTGCATATGTTGGGTCTGAACAGGCACCTCTGAACACCACCGAGGTAACTCAGCAGTAGTGCAGTGTCTCCTCTGGTGGGGTTGCCTTATGACATTGACTGCTCTTATGGATTGTTGGGGCCAGGCACGTGGCAGAACCAGTTAGACTGTGGGTGTGGATAGGGAGTCAGAATTAGCGGCATGAGTGCCACGCCACTGAAGTGACACTGAAGATGGGGCAGAAAACAAAGAGATACATAGGAAGTGAACATGATTCAATTCAGTTCGCCAACTCCAGCTCCAAGTGAAGGATCTTTTGAAATGAAATTCGTCGTATTGATGTACTCCTTGAACAACACAGAAAGCAACAGACATTCTTGATCCAGTAGGATGAATGATTTTTGTTTGTTATTAGATTATAAATCCCCAAATCAATTTTTCTCTGCAAAACTGCAGTCATGAAATGATTTGTGACAATAACTTAAAATGAATAGATGAAATGAAAGAGGGGAAAAGCAGGAGGGTGAAAGCTGGTGCTAAAAGAGGACATTGAAAAACTCCGTGAAGTCCCAGTTTAGCTGATACTCCCAGGGAAGAGATGAGCGTCAGCCAGGCATACAACCAGGGGTAGATTACCTCCCATGGCTGGGGAGTTGCAGGTCTGAAGGAGACCCCAGTGGCCTGGTCTTATCTTTATCAGCGGTCGGGTGAATGGCTTTGGCAGAGAGCGTAAAGTTCAATTCATTACCCACGGCTTTGGTCCTTCTAATTTGTTCGTGATTGGCGGCTTTAGGGGAGGGATGTTTGCTGCTTACATTGGCCTAACTCCTAATCAGTCTGGTGATTACTTTTACGGTTGTGTTGCAGACCTAACTTAAAATGGAGTTCATAATGAATATGAAGATGATGTTTGTAGTTTACCTCACTATCATTTTCGTTTAATTTGAAATTATGTTGCTGTTTTCCTCCTAATGAAACTAGTGATGACTTTTTAGAGGGTATCGCGTGGTAACTTCCTCATGTACCACGTGATGAATGCTAAAATGATGCATATGGCTCATCTCATTGATAAAATATTTTCATAAATTGTAAAAATGTTCTCTGGTTTATCTGTAACTGAAACCTTTTATTATGTTTTCAGTTGCTGGCTTATCTCGAAATATTGTTAGGACTTCTAGGACAGTTCTTGTTTCACCTACAAACAGACTCCTTCGACTTTCAGGATTGTGTTTCTGGTCTGGTTATTAATAAATCTAGTGAGGGCAGTTATTGGTGGTTTGCCAAGTGATAAATGTTTCGATGAATTTAAGGACATTATTGTTGGATTACAATTTGGCTTACTCCAAATGAACCTTGTGACTACTTTGAGGGTGGTAATGCTGGTGAGTTTTGCCGTGTGCGACGAGAGAAGAGATGCTGCTCCCATCTTTGCTGCTGTCTGTCTGCTGAAAGATTAGTAACAGGTTTGCTTGCAAAGACTGCCCACCCTCTGTGGGTTTATAATCGATTGCAAACGGTTAATTTGTGCACGCAGGTGTGCTTGGATGTGTTAGATTTTTGAGAGTGAAGGAGATAAAGCATTTGGGCATGTGATGATGACTGATAGATGCTAGGCATTAGATTTTTTTTTAAATAGAAAATCTCTCTCTTCCTCCCTCCCTCCCTCTGCCTTTTGTTCTCTCTCTCTTTCCCCCCCCCCCCCCCCCCCCCCCCCCCATTCCCACTAATCGTCCCTCTCTATGTTATTCTAATTAGGAATTTCATATATATGCTTAAATTTTCAGTTGTTTTGAAACGTTCTTTGACACATCCATGTGATCCAGAGATCTTTGAACATCAGTTGTAGTGGTATTCAATTTGTCTTGTTCATTTATATAAGCTAATGAGTACACTTGGTGATATAACAGATGCTTGGTTTTGAAAAAAAAAAATAGATTGGAGAGGCACTTTATGTGAAGAGTCATTTAATGGAATGGCTAGTGCCACTGGAAAGATCTTTGGATTGAAATTCGTCGTTATCAACACATATTTACTTCTTTAACATTCTTACGACAGGCTGGGATCAGTCATTAGAGTATGGATCCTCTCTCAGACTATAATCACCACCTTCTGACGAAAACATTGCCATCACTGAAGAATATGATGAACTACTTAAACAAGAAACAAGAAAAAATGAAAAAGAGGGAAAGGGGAGGATGAAAACCGGTAACAAAAAAGACAACTCAGTGAAGTCCCAGTTTTAGCCGATACTCCCATGGAAGTGATCAGCGTCAGCCAGGCATACAACCAGGGTAGATTACCTCCCATGGCCGGGGAGTTGCAGGTCTGAAGGAGACCCCAGTGGCTTGGTCTTATCTTTATCAGCGGCCTCGTGAGTGGCTGTGGCAGAGAGCGTAAAGTTCAATTCATTAAGCACCGCTTGGTTTTCCTCTTTTGTCGGTGATTGGCAGCTTTAGGGGAGGGATGCTTACTGCTTACATTGGCTTAGCCCCTAATAAGCTTTGTGATGACTTTTAGGATTGTGTTGCTGGACGGGTGTAGTCAGCTGGAGAGGAAAGGGCTGCTCCATGGATTGTTACTGACGGAGTGACGACATCTTTGCCTGTGGAAATCTTGCACCTGTGATGGAGCCGTCCTGGACTTCAAGATCTTGGCTACGAGCCGAATTGTCAGTGAAGGTCCCGAGGTCTGTGTTCACGAGTCCCTGATGAATTCATCAGAATGTTTTTTGATGATTACTTTGCGACTCTCTTTTTTTGGGCCAGTTTAAGCAAAGGATTTGTTGTCAGTCATTCGGTCCAGTTGTCAATGCGTTTTCTAATGCAGTGAAGACATAATAGCATCCTATGCTTCTATGGGCGTAATTGCTTTGATCTTTGTTCTATCAACTCATTGTTTTGATCTTTGTTCTATCAACTCATTGTTTTGGTCTTTGTTCTATCAACTAAGTGGATTTTAAAAAAATCCATTGGAAAATGAACATAACTACAAAACGTACATAGTGACTTTTAACTCAAGAAGAAGCAGTTGTTATATGCATGGCATTTCTGTACGTTCGTTAATGTCGCTAGGTTTAAACAGTTAGTTGTGAAAAATTGTAGACTTGCGTGACAAGGCGTATGACAAGAGGCAAAGGACATGAACCATATGAACCATATTTCTGCAAGTTTAATGCACTGTATTATCGGCGCGTGATGTAAAATGTACTAACAACAGTGGAGCTAGGGAAAAAAAAAAAAAAAACATTTAAAGCCTGTCTGCAAGGACGACACGAAGTCTCAAACTAAAAAGTTCGGCTCAGCCTTGTATCAGCCATATCCATCTACCTCAGTGCATGCCAAACATGCACGCTGATAGCAAAGCAGGAGAAGAAGATTCAGGCGATGGTTATGAGATGCTGAGGCGGGATTTGTGGACCTAACATCCCTAGAGTATGTCGCCAGTGACACCATGCGCCGAACGATTATTTCACAGACTGGGCCATGCAGCAGTGTCTCACAACATCAAGGTCACAAGATTAAGTGGGACCACACTTGATATTACTTGAGATACTGTGGAGGGAAACAGGGAGAAAAGCGAATAGGCAGCATCCAAGAATGGACAGCAATGCATTTTGAGGAAGCCCAGGCCTAGGCAAGAGGTCGACAGAAAGAGACGAAGCTGGACGGATTTGCAGCAGATGCAGCACCGCTTCACGAGTGGTTTGAGGATACGATAATGTTGTTGTTGATGATGATGATGATGATGATGATGATGTAAAAAAGGTGACTCCTATCTTCACTTACGTTCCTGATGTCATTTAGCTGATGTCAGTTTAACACACTTCGTGCTTTATTTACAGTGCTTATCTGATTAGAAAACAAACAAACAAACAAAACCCGTAGACATGTGCTGATCATTTGTGACTGTTAGACATTGGAAACCCGTGTACGGCTCTTAATCTTGTTTAAGATTTATCAAAATTTGGTGTTGTAACTCTGCTTAATCTGTCACCTGCCACCATCCCCCCTGCTGCCTTCCTTCACTCCCCACACCCTTCCTTCTTTCGTCCTCTCTCTCTCCCCCTTTTTCTTCCTTCTCTCTCTCTCTCTCTCTCTCTCTCTCTCTCTTCTCTCTCTCTCTCTCTCTCCCCCCTCCCCTCTTTGTACGTACGTAATCTATGTACGTATGTATATATCCACATATCTGTCTGCGTATGTTATTTTATCTACCTATGCATAGATATATTAATCTCTGTGGTTAAGTCTTTCAGGCAATTCTCCCGCACACGGCCTGTTTATCTAAAATCTTCACATTTTGACGGTTGATTCTTTCTTCCCCTTTTCTTTTTATCGTGTATATTCTTCTTTCTCGGATGTGTTAGGTCGATTACCTCGTTTATTAACGTTTTTCTTCCTGTGCCGTTTATGAGTCTTGATAGTTATCTTGTATTTAATTTCATTTGTTCTAAAAAGGAATTTTTTTAAAATCTTGAAATACAAAGTGAACTGAATCCTGAAACTGTATAAAAAAAAAATAGAGTAGAAAAAAAGGAAAAAAGAAAGAAAGAAAGAAAGAAAAGCGAGACCAGTTTGAAACCCAGTAAGTAAGGCACATTACTTTCAACACTTCATAGGTAAACTTACCACCTGCGAATCCGGCTTTTTTTCTTGTTTTTTTTTTTATTTTTTTTTTTTTTTATTATTATTTATCTCCCAGTCGGTGCTTTCCAGATGCCAGACCTTGTCAGCAGATATCTGAAAGGCTCCCCTCCTCCCCCCCTGCCCCCCCTCCTTTTCCTTCCCCATCTTTCTGTGTTTGAACACTCCCCCTTACCCCCATCCTCCCTGTGGCACGAGGCACAATAGCCCAGGCAGATTTCTCGATCCCCCAGTACAGGTGGACCCAGACCGGAGACTGAATGGGGGGGGGGGGGGGGGGGGATTCTCGGCTCTCACACTTACTTACACACGGCTTTGTGTGTGTATACTTATCGACCCCTTAGCCCGCCACCCTACCCCAACCATGTTCTCTCTTTCCATCAACTCCGCGTTTTTGTTTGCTGAATGAGATGAAGACCGTCTTGGAGAAAGTCTGATAGTCAGTTTTGTACGTACAGATTGATGGAGTACATTTGCAGAGCTATTTATAGAGGGGAGTTTGATAGCGCCAAACATACTAAAGATTGGACGGGATGCTGGTTGAAGAATGGAAATACTGTAATAGATGAAGGAAGAAGTGAAACACAGCAACTAGAACCGAAGAACATAGCGAATTGGTACAAATAGAACAAGTAATTCCACACGAACGGATATTGTCAACAAATAATGACCAGTTCACGAGTTTATAAACCCTGTGTGCCTTGCCGATTTCTTCCACCATGCTCATTTCTTAATATGGTCGGGTCTTTAAGGAAATCAGGTTTATCATAAGATCTTTACAGAAAGTCATGCAGTGGGAGAAAATTGTTGAGGAAGGATCATGGAACATCATAGAAGTATGTCTTATTACAGAATGCATCAATACTGGAGAACATTTTATTTAAGTGTAACAGTTCACCTTTCGTAACAGAGGGAAAAAAGAAAAGTGCACTAGTATAACTTTACACTTGCCGAGAAACTTTTTTCTTTCTTTTCTTTTTTTTTTAGAACAAGATGATTATTAATGGTTATGGTTGAAAGGTTTACCAAGTATTCTTTCAAAGAGAATCTGATAGATTCTCTCTCTCTCTCTCTCTCTCTCTCTCTCTCTATATATATATATATATATATATGTATATGTGTGTGTGTGTGTGTGTGTAATATTTATGTATTTATATATACGTATTAATACATGTGTTGTATATATACATACATATATACATATACAGACATAAAACATACTTAGCCAGGTACAGGTGATACATCAATTGGGCTAAAACAAGGATATAACTGATGTTGATAGTGACTACGACCATGTCACAAGGAATTCTTAAATACGTTGAAGAACAAGGACAGAGTGACAAACTGAAAGATCCTGACATCGCTGAGCAATTCTACGAAGCCATAGGAGGCAGATTTTACCCTACTTCTCCTCTCAGACGATCCAGAAGATCTAGCAAACAATCTCAACCAAGTGACGACTGAAAGAACAACAGAGCTATGAGGAACAAGTAGATGAAAATCGAAACTATGGATCTCAAGCAATATCTTGGAAATGTGTGGGCTCCAGAAGGACCTGAAAACGCAAGAAGACTGAATCAGTAAAAAAAATATAGAACACACAGCAAAAACTAGATGGAATTGAAGTGTGATTTTAAGTATAAAAAGGGGACATTACACTTACATGCATACAGACAGACAAACAGATAGGCAGGCAAACACACACACACACACACACACACACACACACACACACACACACACACACACACACACACACACACACACACACACACACACACACACACACACGTGCGCCCGCGCAGGCACGTATGTACACATAAATATGTACACAAACGAGCGCGCATACGCGTCTTTGTGTGTGTGTGTGTGTGTGTGTGTGAAGGAGGGGATGGAGGACATCAAGGGAGAAAACTGAGGTGTAGGGGTCTAGACCAATCTGCTACCCAGCAACTAAAGATGGCTGATACAGACAGCAGGGACTCGGTTAAGACCGCGAACAGCTTTACTGATGAGAGAGTCAGGCGCTGGGAACTAAGTCACTCCGATGAGGGGATAAGTCAGTCAGGCCCACATATCTGGGCCAGGGGCTCTCACGTCTTTCTCTTGTTACAGCTCCTCCTCCTCCTCAGTTAGCTGACTGCCGCAGGCACTCAGACGGGGGATATCAAGATCTCAGAGGTTCAAGTTCAGCCCCTGGCGGTACAATCCTGCTTGAGTTTGTGGCTGTAGTCACGATTGTGGCCATGTTCCCGATTTCCTTTGTGATTGTGGTTGTGGATGTGTGGCTGCGTTTGCGAGCTGCAGAAATGCGCTGTGTAGTATCGCCTACTGTTTCTGTTGTGCACTCGATATGTCCACTGTCCTTGGTTGGGTAGGTTTTTAGTGTATTATATTGCTCTGTACTGTACTGTTATTTACTACTCTTGAATAAGCCGACTGTACTGCTTTATACTGCACTATACATGACTTTACTAAACTGCACTACATGAAGCTGGACTACACTGCAATGTTCTGTGTGCCATGCTATTCTGCAGTACATTACACTGTCTTGCAATTCAAACCTCCCGACTGTTGGAATCAGCTTTGTCTAGCCTTTCGAAATGAAAGCTGATATAACATGATAAAAATGAAGACAGTCCTCGTCTTACGATTCATTTGGGCCTCCTCGGCGTGTTGCGGAAGAGACATTTCAAGATGCTGATCTGTATTTACCTTAAAAAAAAACTTATCATAGCAAGTCTGCTTTGTGTAGATTACATGACCCCGATAAATATATGGCAATAATCTGAAACTTCTCCGTGACAGATTGCATGACAGATGTCTTTAATGATTCGGTCGAGGCAATGAGAAATATTACACGCATTTCTAATTTCAAACAGATGTTTCTAATTCACTGTTTGTTTTTGATTTACACGCCGAATTAAAGACCTTCTGCAGTGACATGTGAGTGACGATGGCGCGTTAGTCGTGTTGTTTCTCTCGATTGTCTTTACGACCCACACACACTAGCGCTCAAAGATTAACAGAAAACGTAATGAGAGATTGTGGAGCATTTAATCAGAGATAGTCACAGCATGCGTGTGGGTAAACATCCGATTGTTCCCCTGCCTCCTTGCAGTCCCCATTTCCATGGAGCATATCTTGGGCATGGTTGGTGGCGGCGGACATGTGGATCCAAACTTGACCATGACCGAAATGCACCAACCGGTTGGACTCTCTCCCTGGCTGCAAACATTTGGCAGTTCACGTCACACAGTAAGCCGTACACGCACGACCAAGTCTGCAGCTACCACCATAAGGGAAAGAGCAACCGACCTGACGACCACAGAAAAGACAAGACGAAGTGGTATGGACACGTGACAAGGTCCAGCGGACTGTCCAAGATCATCCTCCAAGGAACAGTGAAGGGGAGACTGGACGAGACCAGGCAGAGAAAGAGATGGACACACACCATTGATAAGTGGCCATTGGAAGGGCATTGCCGCAATTCACGCACTTGCCCATACTTGTCAAAACTTGGAGGCGACTGCAATGTTATTGTGGAAATGTCAGGAAAGAGTTCTTTGTTATGCAAATGTTAGGAACGAAATGAGACCTGTGTAATACTTTTTTTTTGTATGCACACTTCTGAGAGGTGGGATTTGCCTCTTTTGGCTTAAGGAAGAGACCGTAATTACGCATGGTCTGCGAGGGAAGCCGATATGAGACTTGCTCATAGAACTCTCAATGCTGATGAGGTCAGTTTGTAGTTTATGAACTCGACGTCTCACTGTACAAAGAGAGCTGAGCCTGGAGCTCCCCTACATGACTACATGTCAGGCATACTATAATCGCTATTTTAGTGAACCATATTATGACAGGCAATGCAAGTGCATTTGCGAGTGTTGAACTAGTTGGCTACATACAGCAGGAACCCTCTAGCTCATGCCCAGAGAACTGGGGCGTAAAGAAGACGTCTGAATGCAGTAGTGAGAAAGAATGGGATGAGTTCCACTTGAAAACAGCCATATCAAAACAAAGTGAATCGATCTAAAGAAAAAAAAGGAGAATATTTTGTCTGTTTGCATAACCCTAATTATATTGATGGAACATATGTTGAGTTATTCGTGTATAAAATAAAGTAAACTTGGTTTATTAATTCGAGCATCGATTGAATTATGAAAAAGAGGGAACTCCAAAAACGTTTATTGATCGACATAAGACTGAACGCATGAGAAAAGAGTTCGTGATGGTTGTACCCCATGCTGAACTGTACAGCAAAGTTCAATATCACACTGCACGCACAGTTCATGTATCAAACTCCATGGGATCCTGTTACAATTGGTTGTTCATCAAAACGATTTTCTGTGTGACATTTAAAAATGCTTTATCTGTGAAGAAAAGATCTTGTGCAGTATAGTCATAACTGATATCATATTTATGTGTATTCTTTACATTTACATTTAAGTTCTTTTTTTCTTCCACAGAACTTTGTCCAAACCAACTTTGTCATAGATATGCACGTCATTTCCGAATCCTGCTTTTATTTTTCTCGCAATTCCTGGGGCTTGCGCCCCCTTGTGAAAAGGTAGCACCCAGACCAAGAGTCGGTCTGATCTATCGGGGAATGATGGCGACAGGTACACAGATAAACCTTGTACTGGCCGGCACTCAGCCCCTGCGCCTCTCGCTCTCAAAGCAAACGTTACAACCACTTGGCCATAGCATCACTGTCTTAACGGGTCGATCTGTTTGTTGCGGTGAGAGCTTAGTGTTAGATGGAATCTGAACCCTCATGTTGTGGCTCCGTGTCTTTTTGATGTTGCCCTTTGGACATGCGGGTGGGGTGAACTGATGATGCGATAGGACAGACCTGCTGCACAGCTGTAAACTTGCTCGGACAAGGAATCATGCTCTCTCTTTTTTTCAAGTACATTCTGATCGCTCTGATTCACCAGAAGCCCAGATGAAGTCCAGTTGTTTTCTCGATCCCTTTCAAATAGTCAAACCATCAAAACTTAAAAAAGAAAAAAAATCATTCGCCACGCAGAAAAGCAGCTGTGGATGAAATCTGACAATGATCTTCTTTACAACGGTCAACATCAAATCAAAAGAAATTAAAAGGGCACTAGAGAGAGCATAGACCTCCGCCCAGGTCGAACAGATCTTGGATCAGCCTTCGATCGGCATGTATTTTACAGATTCCCCAAAAATTCTGTGACTTTGGGCCACATTAACTCTTGCCTGAAAGTTTACTAAAAACCGATTTTCCGGAAGGGGGGTGGGGTGGGGGGGGATGGCATCTACTCTTGTCGACAGTTTCATAAACAAGCAAATCAGATGGGAATTCGGGTGAGCGCAGACCTTTTCCAGGGTCAAACGGATCCCGGATCTATCCTTTGATCTGGATGTGCACCACGGATCAGCACCAGAGTTCCACAGCCAGGCTATGCTTAATCCTGTTGACAGGGAGGCAAACCAAACAACAGACGCAGGCCAAAACGTAACCGTGCTGGCGGAGATAACAAACATGCAAACACGGCAACAAACGCGGTGCGAAAACAGCATCCTGGTGGAAGGGAACAACTCGTCAGCTTTCTGCAGTCAAAGTACAGCATCTGAAGAAGAAGAAGAAGAAGAGAAGGACGGGATAGGACGGCGGTGAAGTGAAATGGGGCAACGGAGGAGCGAAGGGGACGTTGAGGAGGGAGAGGAGGGGGTGGTAGTGGTGGTGTGGAGGGAGGCGATGTCACAAAAGAATGCTTTTCATGATGAATGAATAAACAGTATTTTCCCCCTTGTTTCCAGGATGTCTTTAAAGCCCATAAAGTGCATGGTTTGGATTCAGTGGTTTATCATTCTCTTTAGCGTGTGGCGATTTGTTGTTTGAGCTGGGAAAATCGGTTAGACAGCAGTGTTTGGAAACAGCGTCAGCACATGGCAAGATTATTTTTCAGAAGCATTGACCATCACACGCTGCCAGGCACGTACAGATATAGGATCAACAATATACTCTGTCTCTTTCTCACACACACACACACACACACACACACACACACACACATACACATACACACACTCTCTCTCTGTCTGTCTGTCTCTCCCTCACACACACACACACACACACACACACACACACACACACACACACACACACACACACACGCGCGCGCGCGCGTGTGAGCGCACGCACGCACAGAGAGAGAGAGAGAGAGAGAGAGAGAGAGAGAGCGTGTGTCAGTCTCTTAACTTTCCTGCTTCTCTTTTCTCTTTTTCTACTTTCATTGTATTTCTTTTCCTTCTTTTTCTTTTATTTCTTCTGTTACTCTGATATTTTCTCCTTCTCATCATCGCTCTCCTCCTATATGGTTTCACCTGCTTCCTGTCTCTTCTACAACTCCCCCTCCACAAAACGTGAAAGCGCATGCGACACCAAAACTTTGTTTTTATTCAGATACCCAGATCTGACAGAGAGATGTGTTAATGTATATATATATATATATGTTACATAAAGATTTTGTTTGTTTGAACACCCTGTTACTCAGTATGATAGAACGACTCATACAATGACGTGAAAATGTCTAATGTGACAAAAATAGTAACGGTTATGTTTAAAAACCCCATTCTTAACACGATAAAACGGGCAGTCTTACACAAAGATATGTAAACGACATATAAACTGTATGCTTGAATACCACATATGACAAAACGGCAGTCTTTTACAAAGATTATAAATATATACACGCGTCAGATATTTTCCTGAAGTCCGATAAGCCTAAATATCACAACCTGACAGAAAGGTATTCAAGTCTATGTACGAGAATGCTTAAGTATATATCAATGCGTGCGTGTTTACCTCATACAAAAGCCACATTTGCGCGCGCGCTCGCACACGTGTGCGTAGTTTGATCTACCTGGTTGATTAGCATAATCGGGATTTGGAAAAAGGACCCGCCTCGTCTTACTCCTGCTGTCAGTTTTCACCCTCTGGCACTATGAAGAGGATTTACATCAATGATGCGTTGCAGCTCCTCCCTTCAGCTCGCTGTCCCAGCAGTCTTCCACAGCCATATATAACGCTAAACACGTGGGACACGTGGGCTCATGCCGTCTGTCACAGCGGGTGACAAGATGGTCACCATTTACTGACAAGGTAGTCGCCGTCTGGTGACAAGATAATCCTCCTACTTGGCGACAAGTGTGGTAACCACCTGATGGCGGGTGCCAGGTGAAGACGCGTGAATAGGATGTCCCCTAAAGCAGGGCGTTCCCAACGAAGAAAGAGTGTGTTGAATGGGACAGGTGTCCCAGTACCTCCGCCAGAGACAAACTGTACACACTATCTTCGTGATAGCGCCAGCGCTGGCAATAGGAACCCAACACACGTGAGGAGTTGTCCATCATTTCACAGTGCCTATTCGGTTGTCTTTCTTTTTGTCTTCTCTTTTTGTGTGAGCAGCATTTCTTCTTCAGTTTCATCATAATAATCATCGCCCTGGTCATCATCATCACATTACCGTCATCATCGTCATCGTGGTCGTCGTCATGGTCGTCGTCATCATCGTTGTCTTCTTCTTCTTCTCTCTTCGTTGTCGTCGTCGTCGTCGTCGTCGTCGTCATCATCATCATCATCATCATCATCATCATCATCATCATCATCATCATCATCATCATCAACAAGAACAACAAGAACATCATCTTCGTCGTCATCTTCATCATTCTATTATCGTCAGTACCGCTCTTTAAGTTAAGGTGTGCGTGGAGGGTGGGTGTCCAATTTCCTTCAGCCATCTTCCATTTTTTGTGATTTTTGAGGATATTATAAATGACTGTTACGAAAGATAATGATCACGAATTTTAATGACTACGACGAAGACGACGACGACGACGATGGCCGTCGTAATGATGATGACGACAATGAACTCTGTTCTAAGTGCCACTTCTGTGTTGTTTTTTTTGCCACAGGTGTCGGATCGCCGGTTCGTCAGCTGCAGTGACGATGGGTCCGTACGGATCTGGGACCTGAAGACGGACAAGACCACCAGTCTGTCCTCAGTCTTCTGACCGCCTCTGGCAGACGACCACGCTGCCTAAAAGATCACTGGCATGGACCCCTGTCTTCTGAGGACCATGCAGAACTATCACCAGATACCAAGATTACCTTACGTGCTCATGCTACCTTAGATAGATCTCTTCACCTAGCAGCAACATCAACCTCTAGCCCCGTTGTTTGATGAAAGGGTTACACACTTTTCTATACGAAATCGCCTCACACAACCCGTCAACTGTCTTTATGTCTTCTGAGAGAGTAACGAATGCTCCGCATAGTCAAGAAAAAACCCCTTACGTGCTTTTGTGTTCTGCAAGGCGAGGACAACTATTTGCATTGATCTGTTTTGTAGAATTTTCACAAAAAAATCTACATCATCACCTTAGAGACCTCTTTTTTTTTTTTCAAAAGTACGTAAAGCTTTCCACAAACCCAAAATAAATGACTGGCACCTGCTAATCTTCAGTGAGTCATTTTGTGCATCCTATAAAGTCAAGATCACGTGCGTGTCGCCTTGTCTTGTGAAAAAAAGCTTGTAAAAATGTACAACAAAGACACAAGGCAACCTTCATGCCCTGTGCCATCTGAGAGTCACGGAGCGCTTTAACTCTTTTGTGGATAACATACTGCCTGGAAAACTTCATGCTTATTGTGTCTTCTAGAGGGTTTAAAGAGCTGTCTGCAAAGCAGCCTGCATTCATCACGATTACTACATGAGCTTATACCAATGGACAAACATTTCTCAAAGAGCCCAAGGATGGATGCTCATTATCCGTCTGCACTGCCCTCTTGTAGTGTGAGAATTGTATAGAGTTTTACAGAAGGTTACCAAGATCACCAGCCCGACTCCAGTCCTCAGATGGTTTGTAGAGCTGTCCACGAAGTCAACAATACCACCTGCACATCATCTTTCTTCTTAGATGTTTGTTAAAATGTTCACAAACCGTCATTTGTCTTCTTTCCTGTCGTTTGAGAGTCGTGATTTGCACTGACCTCCAGATCAGCAAAACTATCTGCGTCTCCTCTTTGTTTTCTGAAATGCTTTTAACACTTTTCACAAAACAACGAAACTACCTGCATGCCGCATATCTTCAAAGAGTCGGATAGAGTTTTCTTAAAAGCTAGTCCTCTGTTTCCTTAGAACCTTATCGGTTTTTTTTCTTCACCAAGCCAGCAGGATTGCCATACGCGCTCTTTTCTTGTTTTATGGGCATCATATACAACTTTCCAAAAATGCACGAGGCTGCCTTCTGACAGCTTTCGGAGAGCACCACAGAGCCAGCAAGATGGCATGCATGCTTCCGTCTTCTGAGAATCGTCACGAACAGAATAGATGCTCTCTTCCTCCCTCCCCCCCCCCCCTCTCTCTCTCTCTCTCTCTCTCTCTCTCTCTCTCTCTCTCTCTCTCTCTCCGTCCGTCTTCCTCCCCTCTCCACCCTCTCTCTGTCTCTCGCTGGGCGTTCTCAAATTACTATCTGCCATAGGTAACTTTGGTAGTAATTATCTTTGATGATGAACTGTTTGTGATAATGTAGTCGGCACAGTTCCTGACATTTGAGACGCTGTGATTGCTATAATCTTTAGTGGCACAATGTGATGTGCGATAAGAACGCTCAGTGTATACAAGAAATGTGACATTTGTTTTCTGTTAAAATCCTTTACGTTGTGTAATAGTGTTTAAATCATGACATAAAAGAACACTCAAGGCGCACTTTTGTAGCCATCACCATGATCTGATCACGACAGCTTCGCCATTTTACACGGGACGTACGGCAAGGTATTTTATTTGTACGTCTGTTTTTCATCTGTGTTATCAAACCGTTCTGCTTTGGAATGCCACAAAACCTGTTTACGTCTCATATGCACTCCACAATTTCATTTTTCCTCAGAAGTTGGTGTCTGCAATGCCATGGAAGTTGTTTATGTTTCGTGCACCTTTTGATTTGGTTGCCGCCGTGTTTAATAAGCATAGCTGTGATATTGACGATCGGGTTGTTTTTAGGGACCATGGAGTGAGTAAGAGAGAGTGAGAGACAGAGAGAGAGAGACAGACAGACAGAGAAAGACAGACAGAGACAGACAGAGAAAGGGAGTCTTCGCACTTGTGTGCCCCAAGTGTATCAAAACACGGATTTTCGACACGTTGAGCGCCAGTACGGCGCTGTGTAGTGTGATCTTTCGAACTGTACTGCATGTAATGGACAAATTACTCTTTTCCCCTAAAAATGGATTTTGTTATCTGATTCATTTAATTTACTAGCTTACAATATGCATTTGCTATTCATTGTTCTTGACATCTGTAGAATACGCAGTTCTCCGTGCGATGATCCGACTGCATTCTAACTGATCAAACTCATTATTTTCATTATGATGACGATAATCATCATGATCATCACCATGATTATGATGTTTGGCAATAGTCATTAAAGCGTTTTTTTTTTTTTTTTGTTTTTTTCACACTATCATTATTTTACACGACTCTTTCTCAACTCTGTATACCCTCCACCCATGCCCACCGTCTAGAAATCCTGACCAATGAAATTCCACCTTTCAGTCACTGACTTACTTTTTTCATATTCCTCGACTGCGGGAGACAACAGTATTTGCAGTCTTTTTTCTCATGTTACAATGCGCAGCGTGCTGTCTATACTGTTGTGCTCTCATGACTAGTATTGATATATCAAAAGCTTGGGTGGGCACTAGCAGTGTATTCCGCAATGTGTTAGCCCGAAGGATGGCTTTTTATATTTTCTTTTTTTTTTTTTTTTGATTGATTGTTTGCGCTTTGTTTTGGTGATTCGTCGGCTGATTGGCTGTTGCGTCTGCCCTGCCTCAAAGATGCCAGTAGTTCAGCTACTGTGTTGTGAATGTGTTGGTGTTTGTATTGCCAGAGTATATTTGGTCGTTGTTGTTGACGTTTTTGTTCAGTTTTGTTTTGTTTTGTTTTTCGACGACAGGTGTCTTTTGATGTTTGTTAATATTGAGTAACAGTCCTGTGCTCTCAGCTCGGTTTCATGTTAAATCTCTCTCTCTCTCTCTCTCTCTCTCTCTCTCTCTCTCTCTCTCTCTCTTTGATTGATAGGGATAGGGGTAAGGGGAGAGAGGTCATACGTTTGGATGAAAGCATGTTTAGAGAGAGAGAGAGAGTGGGTGTGTGTGGGTGGGTGTGCGTGTTCCCGTTTTCATGGTGAAGAATTTTCGTAACTCGTTGTTTTAACTTGTTCTGAATACAGAATTATCAACTTCAGCCAAGCGTCATGATTTAATCCTATGAACTGGGAAATCTGGACTCACTAGTGCAGAGTTATGACCGTCTCCTACACTTTATGCAAAGAAGTGGACTTTCAGATAAGAACCACGAGGCTTTCACTGCATACAGAAACCGTGACTCTTACTATCAGCTCAGATGTAAGTCTGTCCTGTGTGAAAAAACTCTAGACACAGCAGTACTTTATGAGATGTACTGTGTGGAGATGTCTGGAGTCAACTGTAAGCGTACATTTTTCTTGGCATGATGGAGAAAGAAAACTGCAGTTAATAACTTTCCCATTTCGAGTTTTTATGAATAAATATAGATTCTTATTTTTTAATAGCGAAATCTGGTCTGTCGTTATGAGTTCCCTATTCTTTCGAGAAAGTATCAAGAAAGCTGGAGTGCCATTGGATTTTCACCTTTTTGTATTGAGAAATCTGGTCTTTCACTTTTCTTGCATACACGATTGTGGACTATCACTGTGTGTTTTGTTTTTCTTTTTGTATAGATATGTCTGGACTGTCACTGTAAGTCTCTTTCTCCTGTATACAGATTTCTGGACTATCACTGTAAGTCTTCTTGACCTGTATACAAAAGTCTGGACTGTCATTGTAAGTTTCCCTTACTTTTATACATAAGTCTGGACTATTACTGTAAGTTTCTCGGCCTCTATACATAAGTTTGGCCTGTCATTGTAAGTTTCCCTTACCTGTATACGTCATTGTAAGTTTCCCTTACCTGTATACGTAAGTCTGGACTGTCACTGTAAGTTTTCCTTACCTTTATACATAAATCTTGGCTATCGCTGTAAGTTTCGCTTTCTTTTATACGTAAGTCCGGACTGTTATTGTACGTTTCCCATACCTGTATACATGTCTTTGCTATAACTGTAACATTCCCTTTCTTGTATATATAAGTCTGGACTTTCATTATACGTTCCCCTTTCTTGTGTACACGGATATGGACTGTGGCAAGTCCCCCTTTCCCATATACACTAAATCTGAGCTGTCATTGAAATGCCCTTTCCTGGACACATATGTCTGGGTTATTACAGTAGTTACTATATAAACAAGTCTAGATTGTCGCTGTATGTTCCCCATTCTTGTATAAACCTGGACTGTCACTCTAAGTTCTTTTATCTTCTTTTCCTATACAAAGAAATCTGCACCGTTCCCTTTTCTAAATGGGAAAATCTGACTGCCGTCTGTAATTTTATCTTTACTGTAGTGAGAAAGGATCTGGTTGCAAAGTGAGACGCTACTTGCGCTGAAGAGATCTAAGCCAAGTGACAAACTCGTTCATTTTCACTGTCCTATTTGTTTGTGTCTTGCCTAAGAAGACCTGAGAGGTCGGTACGCGTCGTGTTTTGTCTTGTGACTCGTTTGTCCACGTTTTTTGGCGGTTCGCTACATTTATTTGAGATTTGTAGTGAGAAATCTGGACAGGTAAAATCGGCAAAAGTAAGGCCCCCCTTTCGTTCATGGAGAAATCTGAACTTCAGTTGTTAATCTGTGTTTTCGTTTTCATGTCTCGAAGGGAGAGATCTCAACCATTAACTACAGTTTCTGATGTTCGGCTGTTCTAGATTTTATTCTATTGTGTCGTATTATTTCCTCGTCTCCATATATTTCTCAGTTAAGTTCGGACTGGTCAGCCTGCATCATCGTGCAGCGCCAGCCTTGTTTGCGTATGATTTGGTTTTTCGTATCCGACTAGATGCTCCCACAGAAAGATGTCAGGGACAGCTCCTTGTTACCGTGAGTTCTCGTACGAGAGCCCAGTGCACGCTGCTTTGAGAATTTTGGTGTATTGTCTTACTCAAAATACCAGCACTGAGACCACACTTGATGTCTTATGGAGAAGAGGGGGGCAACACATCCACCCCTTGTCAGACTCCAACTATGGTCTTGGGAATCTTTCGCTTCCTACTGGATTAATCCGTCCG
Source organism: Conus betulinus (assembly GCA_016801955.1). Taxonomy (NCBI): domain Eukaryota; kingdom Metazoa; phylum Mollusca; class Gastropoda; order Neogastropoda; family Conidae; genus Conus; species Conus betulinus. The sequence goes on along the minus strand of JADBJO010000100.1, from coordinate 798,598 downwards.
CCAGGCCCACCTTCCCACCTACAGCTGAAGGAGAAGCCGACACTGTTGGAAACGGTCACGTGGTTCCCATGGCCTATATGAAGAAACGAAGATCGTGCCTTGACTTGGTTACGATACCTCTTTCTCCCACCTTATCATGTCTCCTCTCCTTGGGGATCCTGTGGGATCTTTCAGTACAACTTGTATCCTTGCCTTTTCAAACGGAGATTCCCAGCTCTTCTGTCACTCCCTCTGACTGTGCCTTTTGAATTTCTTTTTATTCAAAATGTCTGTCCTTTTTTCTGGCAGATCTCCGCTTTTCCATCACAGGATTTGACTAGGCCTTTGAAATTATTTTACGTGCACTTTCTTTATTTCTTTGTTTTACTGTTGTTTATATATATATTTCTTGTCACTCCCTTTTCACTTTGCCTTTTTAATTTAATTTTCTATTCTTTTATTACTTATATTAGTATTATTTGCCTTTGATTTTTACGTCTTCTGTATTTTTTCTACCTTTGTGGTCCATTCTCAAGTCTTTGTTCTGGGAAGTCTTTTACATTTTTATTAACCTAGTCACAGTCTATAGTATGCCTTCTTTTTATTCAGCATTATTTGAATGTCTTGTCTGTGATATTGTCTTGTCAGTAACATTCATCCTGGAGTGAAGAGAGTGGGGGAATGTGTGTCACTGTAAGTGTACTGCTTGTTTGAATGGGGTCATATGGTATACTGTTGTTTTTTTTTTTTTTAAATGATAAAGTAAAGCGAAACTGCGATAACCCGATTTCAAAGTACGCTGGAAATGTGATGCTTTGTCAGGATTACTGAAATATGACAGCATTAGAAGTTGTGTAAATTGCAATGTTTTTTTCTTTTTTGCTTTTTACTGTATTAAAAGTATATCCGTTTGAATCAGTGCAGCAACCATCATGCAAATCTGTGATAACACATTATGGGTATAGTAGTATGATGTCTGTGAAATATTGTGTTTTGAATTTTGCGAGTAAACAGTCTGTTTATATATATATATATATATCTTTTTCTCTCACTCTCTCTGTCTCTGTCTGTCTGTCTGTCACACACACACACACACACACACACACACACACACACACACACACACACACACACACACACACATGCCAAGGACAGAGGGTTGTGAGATGTCTAACAGGCCAAGCGTCTTTGACGCTTCCTACGACCTATTCTCAATGGAAATACAAAATAATCAATCACAGAACGTTCCGGATAATCCAGATACGTACACTAAAGTGAAAAGTGTTTTTTGTTTTTTTTTGTTTTTTTGTTTTTTTTTTTGTACTCCCAGTTCTTATAGAACAGGGGGTACTTTACAGTGGGAACGAAGGAGTGCTGTCTGTGTGTCTGCCTGTCTGTCCATCCGTGGTCAAAATGTGTTCCACTCGCTCCAGACAAAACTACTGGGCCGATCTTTCTGAAAATTTGTAGGTATGTTCATTATGGGTCATGGATGATGCCCGATGTTTTATTTTACCATTACACAGCCGTTACTACCGGCTATAACGGCCCAACGGTTTTTCTTCTTTATGGAATATCTCAGAAAGTACATGGCCGACCTTTCTGAAAATTTGTAGGTATGTCCATTATGGATCACGGATGGTGCCAGATGTTTTATTTTACCATTATAGCCGTTACTAACGGCTATAACGGCCCATAACGGTTTTTTTCTTTATGGAAAATCTCAGAAAGTACATGGTCGATCTTTCTGAAAATTTGTAGGTATGTTCATTGTAGGTCAGGGATGATGCCCGATGTTTAGTTTACCGTTATAGCCGTTACTAACGCCTGTAACGTCCCGTAACGGTTTTTTTTTTCTTCTTTATGGAAAATCTCAGAAAGTACTGGACCGATCTTTCTGAAAATTCGTAGGTATGTTCATTTTGGGTCACAGATGATGGCCGATGTTTACCAGAATAGCCGTTACTAACGGCTATAACGGCCCAAAACGGTTTGTCCTCTTTATGGAATATTTCACGCGTATTCAAGATAAACTGGGAGTACGTTTATATACTTTGCATCTTGTTTCTACTTCACATGTTCTTCTTCATTTCCATCACCACTCTTATCTTGCATTACTGCATTTAGAATCGATTGGGAAAGATTGTTTGTTTCAGGTCATATGCAGTTTCAAGGGATTCCACTTCATGCGCTGCACTTTTCTTGCCCGTTTTCAGTGCATGGGCACAATTAACTGTGTTTTTTTGTATTAGCCATAGTATTTAGGAATCGTTTGAACACAGTCGGCAATTACTATATCTTCTACAGTGCGTATGCTTGCTTCTCTTGGTCATCATATGTCTATTGTTTGCCTTTGATGTAGTTCAAATTCTTTGTCCCGAATCTCTAGAGTAATGAGATTTTTAAACGATTGCTATGTTATTGTTATTATTAAATAGGATAATCATGTTCCTGAATATGGGGCAGATGTGGATTTTGATAATGTTATGACAATGTCCAGTAGTATTTCACACGTGTTTGCTGTGACGCGGATGTAGTGGTGATTGAGTGGAAGATTTGCTTTGCACAGTTGTAAATCATTCTCTGGAATAGTATCGATGTTCTGTACTCAGACGAATGAATAAAAATCTGTTGGTCTTTGTTTACAATGTGTGTGTGTGTGTGTGTGTGTGTGTGTGTGTGTGTGTGTGTGTGTGTGTGAGACAGAGAGAGAGAGAGAGAGAGAGAGAGACTGCCCCTTTTTATTTACTGTGATTACAAGTAGATCTTTGGGAACAAACGGTGAGAGAAAACAACAAAGTATGAGATTATTTCGAACAAGACACTCAAACAAGACGTGGCGGAAAGCAATTCTGCTGGCATTACGAAACTGACATGTTAATGATCTTTAAAAGAATACGGGGAATGAACGGCGGAAAGGGAAGGCGGAGAGGTCCGTGAAGAAAAGGGCGCTGAGACTAAATATTAGAGAATTCACCGATAGCATATCTTCATTACTTTTCCATTTTCCTAATCAGGAGAGCTTTTCGTTTTGCTCTCCCCGCGATGCTGTCTTCATTTTGAATATGGACAAAGTGGTACACACACACACACACGCACACACGCACGCATCCATGCACCCATGCATGCACGCACGCGCTGACACACACACACACACACACACACACACACACACACACACACACACACATATATATATATATATATATATATATATATATATATATATTCTGTTAAGAAGTAGGTTTAAAAGTAAGCTTAAAATCTACAACGTTGTTTCTTTGCATGCTCGTGCAATCATCAGGATGTGGGGGGTCAGTGCTGCCGGTTTTTTATAGCTGCTTGCTGTTTGTCATCACGCGCTGCCTGCATTTTTCATATGTTTTTTTTTTTTGATTTGCTCACTGCTAGGAATTTCCACTTGTGCCTGCAATTGTTAACCATTTCTATCCTAGTGTTTAGGGTTGCTAGTTATGGTTTGCATAGTATTATGTATTTTTTCTGTTAAAACATAAGTTTTTTCTTTTTTTGAAATATTATTATATGGTACTGCTCTTTTTTTTTTTTTTTTTTTTTTTTTTTAATTTCCAGGATATATTGTAGTCTATTTTTTTTTTTCTTAAGCTTCCAAATGTATTTACTCATTCTGTTTGGTTTTTGTATCTTTCTTTGTTGAATGACTGTTTGTGATTTGCATATCTAGTTTTAAATTGGTTTTCAGTAATACCTATATATGTTTCTTCTGCGTTCTCTGATGTTACAGTGGCTTGATATATACAATGTTGTTGTAGAGGCATTTTTTTGTTTAGAGGGCACTGTTTTTTCTTGGTACAGATGCAAGATTTCCTGTCGTCACCCTCGTTTTTCTCTGTACTGTTTTTCGTTTTGTTGGTTGAATCGATGATGTTTCTGAGATTCAGCATACATGAGTATGATAATTTAATGTTACTTTTGTTGAGTATCTCGAATAGTTTGTGCTCACTTGGGAAAGATGATGTCAGAATTTTAAAGAATTCTTTCCCAACATTTGTCTGGACTCTTCCATCGTATGGAGATTGTACCATATGATTTTCCTTCTCCTGTTCTTCTTGTGTCTATTCGTGTCATTGCCTGGGTCGTATCGTAATTCATAGTTGTAGCCACTTTTGTGTAACGCTTCTTGGTATTCAGCTGCAGCGTTGTTGAATACTGTTTCATTGCATGACAAATTAGATAGTGTCTTGTTTATGCCTCTAGGTATTGTTTTCAGTATGGAAGGTGGGTGGTTACTTTTGATATTTACATAAACAGGTGTGTCATTCGGTTTTTTGTATGGTTATATATGTGTGTTGGTTGAGGTCTAATGTTATGTCTAAATAATTCACTATCTTTTTATTTGCTTCTATGGTGATTTTTAGGTTTTGGTTGTGGAAAATTTTGCACAATTCTTTTTTCTTATTTTCAATATTTCTAGGGTTGTCGTTCAGTGCAGCAAGGCCGTCATCTCTGTACAGTCCAATTTGTTTTCAAGTTTTGTCTTTTTGAATGTTAGATAACATATATAGTCCCGCAAGTTCGCAAGTTTCGGCACCATCATATGATCCCATTGTAACATCAAAAGTTGAATTCCTATTTGTGCTCTTGATCCAAATTTCATTTTTGCTGTGCAGTAAAGTTTTCTTTGTATGGAAAATGATTTCCATTTCTGACCCTGATATTTCTGTGTATTTGTTGGCAAATTTTATAGCTTTGATGAGTAGCTTTTCATCTATAGATGGATAAAAATCTACTATATCAAATATTATAAAAACTGTATTTTCTTGCTTGTTGAATTTTTTTTTAGACCATTGTATGACTTTATATGTGTTTTTTCCAAAGGTTTTAAACTCAGTGTTCTCTCTTATGTTTTTTATGGCTTTCTCTAAGATTTTTTTTTTTTTTTTTTTTTTTTTACTGATTTTTCCTAATTCAGATTTGGATGGGTTTATCAATCTACATGTTGGGTTATTCAAGAAGTTGGGTTTATGATCTTTGAGTGTTATAAAAGCTTCTCTTGCTGCTGTTGTCTCTACTCTATCACTTAATCAATTTGGTGTACAAGCTCCTTTTCTTTTTTTCTAATATGGTGATATGTAGTTTTGTCAGTTTTTTGTAATTTTTTTTTAATGTTTCTATCGAGGAGTTGTGAGTACTCTTTAGATTCCATTTTGTAGAAATTGCTAGTTTTATCTGCTTTCACAAATATTTTTTTTGTCATTTTGAATTTGTTTGATTTCGTTTTTTAACGATGTTTGGAATTCGTTATTTAATTTTTTGAATTCTATGTTAGCTATCATCCTTTTCATTTTATCCTCAAATGTCTTCATTTCTTCAATGGCTGGTGGCGCTCGCCATGTTTTGAAGTCGTATGTATTTTTATCTTCTTTCTTCTTGGCATTGGGGTTTAAGAAGAAAAATACTTTCCATCTCATGTTTTTGATGAACTTCTCTGTCTGTTCTATCATTTTTTTTCATGTAGCACTGAGGCTTAGCGAAAGGTATATTTTTAGTGGACTGTTTAAAATTGATTTTATTCATTGTAAAATTTGTTGGTTTAAAAGCGCTCAACGTGCTCCCAATACGGTTTGAGCACTGTTTTTAAACTGTCATTGGATTTTACAACCATCATCTTACACACACACACACACACACACACACACACACACACACAGATTTTTCTTTTTTTTTCCAATAGATTTGAGTGCGTTACACAGAATGTTTTTTTTCACGATTTCATTAGCGCTAAGAATATTTCATTGTATTTCTTTAATCATCGCAGAATATGTATTATGTTGTGCTGTCAAATCGATAGAACTGAAAACGTTCGAATAACTTTGTTTCATTTGTAACCATAGTTCTTTTTTATTCTGTGAATGTGCAGAATACGCGCGCGTGCACACACACACACACACACACACACACACACACACACACACACACACACACACTGATGATTATGATCGTGTATTCAAGGTCATTGCCCCTTATGAAGGAGTACAATATGCAAAATTAGTGAAAGTATTACGTACAAAATCAGATGATGAAGAGTAAACACGTCATAATGTCTTTCAGAGCGTTTTCTTAAATCACTTAACACATGGAAACGCAACACGAAATCATGTTGTCTTCGCATCCTTTTCTTTTTCAGAACGGCAAATCAAAAATCTACGGCAATAATTTTCGTATAGTGATAATGATCCGTAGCAATTTCTGAAAATCTACATCAAAACTTTGTCAAAACAAATTTTCAAATGCTTGTTTACTCCATTTTTAGGTACGTTTTTTTACATCATGATATTGTGCAAATTGTCCCATTGAACCCCACATCAAATCTCTCTCAGTTTAAACATGGAAATCCCAATCTTGTCATCCATAAGAAGTCAGTTCGTTATTAAATACATATAAAACTGTTCAACACTGTGGATTCTTTGTTTCCCCTAGACATATCCAAAACCAGATTAATACAAATCGCAGTGAACGTTCGATATCCACTTTCTTTTGTCTCTTGAATCGAATTCAAATAACATGCTGTAAGCCCTTTATGATACACTGTCACTCACTATCCATTCTCGATATCAGTCAGTAACGGCTATAACGTATTTGAGTTTATACAAATCTATAAGCTTTTCATATATGAACGGTCTGTGAGTGTCTGCATTAAAACCTTTTATTAGAAGATAAATGGAACTCTTCACAGAGACCTGCTGCGTTAGCCAGACCCAGGAGATGTGTTCCATGCTTGACCATGGGCTAAACCAGAGAGAGAGAGAGAGAGAGAGTTCTCACATACGAGAGAAAGTTAAAGACTGAAGGAGAGAGAGAGACATTTTATTCGCATTGTAAAAAAAAAAAAAAAATCGAGAAAAAATGAGAGACACAGACACAGAGAGGGCACACACACACACACAGCCAGAGACACAGACAAAGACACAGACAGAAACAGACAAACAATTTATTTCCACTAAAGAGGGCCTACAAGAATTAGAGAGACTTTTCCCATTTACGCAACAAAGTGATCGACCCATAGGAAACGAACGGACAGACCGACCGGCACACTGACAGATCAACGTGAGTCAGGAGGGAGAGGGAGAGAGTCAACGTCCACCTTTCCCCACTCACTCACTCACAGGGAGGTCGGGTCAGACAGTGAGCGATCACCCAGTTTCTACTATTTCCCCACCACCCCGGGTATCGTAAAACCCGCTCGGGGCTTCTCCACTCGCTTCACAGCTCGATTTAATGGTTTTGTCACCACCTGGAGAAGGCGACACTAATGCTCAGGTGTACAGGTGTCTGTGCCTTACCCCCCACCCCCACCCCTCCCCCTAATCTCCCTCCTCCTCCACCTTGGCCTACCAGAACCTCAAAGTCACCCCCTCTTTCCCTCCTCACTATGGTATCCTCTCTGCTTGTGGCCCTTCGCCATCCACAGGACTGTGGAATGAAAGCGCATTGAAGTGAGGATCGGCGCTTCTGACTATAAAGGTGGTCATGCCTGTATGTGTGTGTGTGTGTGTGTGTGTGTGTGTGTGTGTCTGCTTATCTATCTGTATATCTATCAATCTAATGTACATCTGCCTATCTATCTATCTACCTATCTATCCATCTATAGGTTTGTCTGTCTGTTTATCTCCATCTATCTCTCTATCTATCTATCTATCTTGTATGTAAAAACAGTTAAAATTTCCGAAGAGTTTAATGGACACATTAAAAAGCACGATTTGAATAGAAGAAACCCAGCATAGGATTCAGGATGAATAAATATTTGACGAAAATGATCTCGAGGACTAGACAGCAAAGAACAAAGTGTATCTTATTTCCTTGTCAATGTTCGCGTAACGGACTAATGAAATTGTTGTCACTAAAGATTTTCTATCTGTAATGATGGGACCGCTGGTTCCCATATACCAAGTCCAAGTCTTGTAGTTGCATACTTCGTCATATAAAGCTTTAAATGACACATAACACCAGCGTGACTGCAAACATTTCTATAAAGATTGCACCATTCACTTCTTTAAATATAATGAGACCATTTCTGTCAGCTGCGGTCAATTAATCTTTTGCAAAATATATAGACAAAAAATCAACAATATCACCAACACGTTATCAATCAAAACCAAATCCATATTGAAAACAGAGCCGTGTTTTAGTTACCCAGTTTTTCTTACCCATCGTATCTACATTAAGCAACATTTATACAATGTGTGAGGTTTTCTGTTTTCATTCGTCTGTACTAATTTCAACCAATAACACAATGCTTTTAAGAGCAGAAACAACATATCTAGTGTGTCGTTCGTCACACAAGAAAATAGGTCATTGGGAGTTTGTCTGTACACAAAAATTTCTTAGGGCAAATGTGTGACTTGATTCGATGTTAACCGCAGATTTATTTGACCCCTGTAGCTCAGGACCGTACCTAGCAGTTGGCTGTTATCAAATGACCTTATAAATATATATGAAAGAGTAAAGTTGTTTGTACTTTTTCCTATATGTAAATCAGAAAGTGTGTTTGGTTTCTCTTGAATGCTCTTACAAAGCTCGAAGGTATCGATAAAAAAGAATCCCAGATATATATGAGCATCGAAAACAAGTATTAATTGACCACCATACACCCATGTATTCATTATACTTAAATATCTACTTTCACACAATACTATGATACTTGTTTCAAATGCATTAAATTTTAATTGGGTGTCGTAGCAGTTTGAAGATCAGCAACTTTTTTTTTAAAGGACAATATTGTCTGTCAATAATAAATGAAGACTAGTAAAAAAAAAAAAGTGTAATGAATTGTTTATCACGTCTCCCTTTAGGAACAACTTCAGCACGACGTTAATTCATAAATAAACAGAAAAAAGGATGGGGTTGCATACATCGCTTTGTTTCACGCCATTAGTGCATTGTATATAAAAATCTGATATATTTCCCCCCCGCATCTAATCTAAGCTTGCACACGGATTTTCATACTCATTTTGCACTTAAATATATTTTTCTTAAGCGGATTTAAACGCTTTTTCAAAATAAGTGAAGGGAACTTAGAATTTACGATTTAAAGACAGCTTAAAAAAATATAACAATGCCATCAAGGTAAGCATACGATCAACTATAGAGTTACTGGATAGAAAAACCGTCAGATTGTACGACGAGAGAGAGAGAGAGGAAGGACATTTTTTTTATTACCAGCGCCTGTGGTGTGCTCGCACACCTCCCGTTTTGTCACCTTTTAGTTTAACGAGCCAACTGTTCTCCAGTTGCACTCATTTCATTCCTTCACGTCCATTAGGCTGAGGAGGCCGATTACAGGTATTTCCTCCCTCCATTCAATTTTACCCGGGGGCCAAAATTTAAAGGTACACCGTCAAAGTCAGATAGTGTTCAAGCAGTCATCTGTAGCCTTTCCCTCTCTCGTACTCTCAAAATTATTCTCTCTACTATCACATTGGCTAGTGTCTTGGTTTAATAATAGATAATGAAAATGAAAATTACAAAAAATGATTACTTACGCACAGACTTATACACACACATACACTAATGCGCGCGCGCGCGCGCGCGCACACACACACACACACACACACACACACACACACACACACACACACACACACACACACACGACACTCACACGCAAGCATGCACGCACGCACGCACGCTCGCACGCACGCACGCGCGCGCGCGCGCCCGCACACACACACACACACACACACACACACACACACACACACACAAGGACGTAAAAACCGCTAAATAAGATATTGAACAAGATGATCCTACAATCACACCCCCACCCCCACCCCCTTCATCCTTCCTCTCCCTCTTCTTCTTGCTCCCCTCTTCTGTCTTCTTCTCCAGTCTTCCTTCCCCCTTGCACTTAAAAGGTATTTCTGGGGTATGTTACATTGGCCCCACGTGTACAAAATGGAAGAGGGTTGTATTGATGCAGTGCACCGGCAAGAGAGAGAGAGAGAGAGAGAGAGAGATAGAGAGCATGGTCCACTTTCCAGCCAGAAGTGGGAAAGGTGGATTGAGTTGCTCTTCAATGTCAGTCGTTGACTACGAAATCGGGGCAGAGAGCAATAACACATTAAAACACCGTGCACCCCACTCCCCTCCCTCTCTCTCTCTCTCTCTCTCTCTCTCTCTCTCTCTCTCTCTCATGAGGATGTCTGTGAAAAGGGATATTCATTTCATTTTTATGTATACAAATATTCGGCTATCGTGAACAAATCATTTCTGAAAAATATTAATATGGCCTACACCCCTCTGCGACTCAGCATAGACATACAGATTAGCAGTTTATCTAACTAATGCATTTGAAAATCCTTGATCTGGCCAGGCCATGCACAGATCAGCGTGTGGTGACTAGTTATGTTCGTGATATGCGCAGTATCATTGTTATGAAATCCATTTCTCTGACTCTCCATTCACCCCCCCCCCCCCCCCTCTTCTTCTTTTTTTTTTTTTTTTTTTTGAATGGGTGAAGAGCCTGTCACAACGAGCATTTTCTGCCTGTCTGTCTGTCTGTCTGTCTGTCTCTCTCTCTCTCTCTCTCTCTCTCTCTCTCTCTCTCGCTCAGGCATTTATTTCATCCAACACATCTTCACAGTACACGTATCAGGACGTCAGTGGTAGGACTTCTATCTACGTACAGTGCTGTTACTGTCACCAAAACTTTTCTTCGTGTAAGCTGAAACTAAAAATCATAATTTTCTACCTGTCTGATAATTTTTGTCACAACAATCTCTCTGGTTAGATCGGCAATGGCTTTTTGTAACTTGTCCTTCCTATTTCTTGGGCCACAAAGGTACGTCTGCACACCCTTTAACAAGTATCAAGTTCTGGCAAGCCGAGATATTGTGACTTTGCTCACACATGGGTAAGAACACAATGTCATCGGCAGAAAATGTGTGCTTCTACCCCAGTGTAAATCCATCTCTGTGCGTCCACATATCTGTGCGCATTCATCGTCAGGTATAAACCATATGAGTGTATCCTCATCTTTAAGGACAGACATCTTTTTCTATCGCAATCTATACGTATATCCGTTTTTATATCCACATTAACATGCATCTTTGTGTCCACATCTATGGTTATATCCATCTTTATGTGTCAACATCCGTATGTGTATGATCTTTAGTCGTCCTAATCAGTCTAAATGTACAATTTTTTTGTGTGTCCACATCTATACGTGTCTTTGTGTCCAAATATATAAATACATCCATCTCTTTGTGTCAACATCCGTGTGTGTGTCAATCCTTTTTGTAACCGTCTTTATGTGTACACAGTCTTTATGTGTACCAGTCCCCCCCCCCCCCCCCCCCCCCCCCCCCCCCCCCCCCCCTCCCCCCCAACTTCCCTGTCCACTTTCTGAGTGGATTTTTGCGTGCACGAGTGAGTGCCTGGTGGTTGTGTCGCTTGTACGTGCAGGCCATGTTAACGTGAGTGCGTGCGTGCGGGTGTCTGAGAGAGTTGGTGTGTCGTCATGCGTGAGCACGTGTACGCGCGCGCGGTCTGCGCGCGCGCCGCGCGCGCGCGCGCGCGTGTGTGTGTGTGTGTGTGTGTGTGTGTGTGTCTGTGTTGCTGGTAATGTAAAGCGCTTAGAGCCCTAATTTTTAGAGAATAGGCGCTATATAAATTAACATTATTATGTATGTATATGTCCACATCTTTTGTACACCCATCTTTATATGTCCATGTCTTAATGTGTTTCCATCTTCAGATGTCCCGTTTTTTATGTACATCTATCCCTATGTGCCCACAAGCTTATTCATTCTCACATATCCCGTCTCTAAGTTTAGCCGTCTCTATGTATCTGCGTTGTCCGTGTATACATTTCTATAAAGCCATATCTATGTTCAGCCACCTGTACCGCCCCCAATCTCTTTACGCACCCATGTTCATGTGCCCCAGTCTCTTTCTATATCTATTTGTATGTTCATTGTTTCTGTGTATATTCATCTCAATATGTCTCCGTCTCTATATTTATCCATTTCTATGTGCCCTCTTTTCTAGCGTATCCATCTCTATGTGCATCCTTGTTTATGTATCACCTCTCTCTAAACAACCATCACTACCTGCTCAATCCCTGTAAGTACCCATGTCCCTATCCCTTTATTTTGTTGTTCTTCTTTAATTTAAGTCTTTTCACACACACACAAAATATTAGATGAGTGTATATAGTATTTCTGTTTGCTTGTAATTACATATCTATGTATCCCCTCTCTTTCTTGTGTCCATCTTTATCTTCCCCATATCTATGTATATCCATTTCTATGTGACCCAATCTCCAAGTATGTACACACAAATGTGGGGACATATTCAAGACATATACAGATGAAATGCGAAAAATAGGAATGAGGAACACACATAAACATGGTACGCATGTTTATACGCATATTTTTCATTGTAAAACTTATCCAACTTGTAACAGTATGTACCTATTTAGTAACATGTTTAGCACATCAGTTACTGTAATCATAGTGATTTAATTTCATGAGAAATCAACGAACTTGGTATTATGTTCACGTACGCACACCCGACGTTTCTAGGCCTATGTTGATAAAAAAAAAAAAAAAAATCAATCTGTCCCACTAATCAAAGCTATCAGTTCCAGTCCTTATGACTTCGGTGTGGGCAATAATCTTTCTTCTTCTTCTTCTTCTTCTTCTTCTGCCTACGCAGGCTGATATTCCTGCGGACACTCCCTATAATGACAGGTAAGTATTAATCCCATCTACCCAACAAAGGGAGTGGAGTTTTGTGTGTATGACCGTTTTTTTTTATCCTGCCATTAAGGCTGCCATATTCCATCTTCGGGGAAGGTGCATGCTATATGTAACGTGCCATCCATTCTGAAAGTTGGTGATGGGATTTTATGTGTGTGCAAGATGTTATGCATACGTTCACACACGAAGCCTCGGTTTATAGTCTCATTCGAAGGACTGTATGGGAAATGGAGTCAGAACTAATGTTAACTCCGAGGGAAAAAAATCACCATGTAACGAAACGGGCCCGGCGGAGATTCGAACCAGCAAGCCTTGGATTACGAATCCGGCGCTCTACCAACTGGGCTATTCCGGCCCCCGGCAATAATCCAGTGAGTGGAATTGTATGGCGCAATTGCATACGACAAACCCAATATATGCAACTGCACCCATGTTTGTGTGCTATTACCCCCTGCACCGCGTACACAGTCCCCAAAATTGGGTTGATCAGATTTTCAGAGACTCATTTTAAAAACGTTGTAATTTACAGAAAGAATACAACAATTTTAATGCTATATGAGCCCTAAATACTGTCATTTAAACCTAATCAGAAAATTCTACCAGCCGCCGTGGCGAAGTGGTTAGCGTCGCGGACTCCCGCCTGGGAGGTCGTGGGTTCGAATCCCATCACAGTCATGTGGGTTTTTCTGCCCCGACCGCCTCCTACCCAGAGTTGAGTTTGCTGCGGACTCAGTTGGGAAGACTGGGACCACACAGTCGAGTTTCATCCACTTAATGGATGCATTTCTGAGAGTGTTGCTCAAATTTCCTGACCAACACTGCAGGTGCCTGTATCTCTCGGGCCTGGTTGACGCCGGGATATTTTATGAAAGGAAGCGAAGAGTACAGCCCTGTCATGTAGTCTCAGACCGAAATGGAAATTCGTAGCATCATCTTCATCATCCTCATTCTCATCGATCAGCATAACCAAAAAAAATGTCTCAAATTCTGTGGCCCTTCATGCCCTGCTCTCTCATGGTGACCTCAGTTTCGATGTCCTCCCCACATCTGTGGCCTTGGTTTTTGTTCCGTCGGGGGTGACCGGTATCGGCAAGTCCATGGGGGCTGTCGTTGGATGGACGTGGTGGCGTCCTCCGGATGGAGAGCTCACTCACGCCGGCTCCGCGACTAAGCAATTATTGTCGTCAGTAGGAGGCTTAGTAGGTGGTGTCCTGCGTATGTTAGATCAGAACAGGCGCCACTGAACACCACCGAAGTGACTCGGCAGCAGTGCAGTGTCTCCTCCGGTGGGTTTCCTCTTGACGACTTGACATTGACTGCTCCCTGTGGATTGCCGGTGCTGGGGCTGCGGCGGGGGCCGACTGGGCTGTGGCTGTGGACTGGGTGCCAGAATGAGCGGCGTGGGTGCACTGCCTCTGAGGTGGTGCAGAGGTTGGAACAGAAAAAAAGAATCAGAAAAATATACGACGACCTTTCTTTTGATAGTGTAAACTCTTCTTTTTTAAGCTACTGATTAAAAAAAAGACAACTATTCAGAAATGTGGGTTTACAAGAAAAAAACAACAACCTGTTTAGGTTGTTTTTTTTCTTACCTGTTGGCAAACCCACTTTGTAGGTTACGAAAGTATACATACGCATGTGTGATTGATTAGTATGTGCATAACTGATATGTGTGTGTGTGTGTGTGTGTGTGTGTGTGTGTGTGTGTGTGGATAATTGGTGTGTGTGTGTGTGTGGGGGGGGTCAGTAGTTTTATTTAACGTCTTTTCATCACAAGATGATCTTAGACCTTTAAACTGCAATATACATTCCATTGTACTATCAGCACCTTCCCCCACCCCTCCCCCAGAAAAAAAACAAAACAAAACAAAACAAAAAAAAAAAAAAAAACTATTAACACACATATCTCAAATGTCTTTTTTCACACTAGTTTTGCAACTGGGGACTGAGCAATAACCAAAGCAATATCAAAAAAGCAGGGGTTATTTACCACACTATCAACATTGTCAGAATTGTTTATAAAAATATTTCTTCTCCTTATAAGCTGGGGTTAGTATAGGGCATTCAAATAAAAGATGACGAATTGAGATATTCTCCTGACATATACACGCTATGCCTCGTGAATATTTTGTATTCCATGTATTTAACCGTAATTTATGAATTAATCTGGCTAGGTACCTTGGACATGATGGCAGAACGAATAATTTCTCATTAAGATGTTTCTTCTTCCGCATATTCTTTTCCAATCGCTGGATCAATTCATGCGGAGAAACATTTACGACTTTGTTGAAGGGTGTTTCAGAAATTGTGCAAGCTCCCTGCTTTGCCAATTTGTCTGCCAATTCATTCCCTTTTAATCCACAATGTGAAGGAACCCAGCAAAAATCAACTGCTATACCTCGGGAAAGTAAACAATGTAACAGATGCTTAATTTCAAAAAGAATATCAGTTCTAATTTTAGATTTCCAGTGCTTTAATGATTGTAAAACTGATTTTGAATCAACACAAAATAGCACACTATAAAATGATACTGGCGTGTCATATAAGATATAATTCAGAGCTTTCATAATTGCATATAGCTCTGATGTATAAAACTGAAAATTCTCTGCCCAGATAGAAAGACTTTTGCACATTTAAGGATGGTATAGTGAATCCAGCACCACTGTCAGACGTTTCCATTACTGAACCATCTGTAAATATCTTTAAATGATTTGGATAAGTATTTTCGAGATGTTCTCGAACTTCATTTTACTAGAATATTTACATTGTCATCTTTCTTCAAAGTAGTATATTCATCATCAATTTTTGCGTTGAGATGCTCTCATGGGGGCATTTGAGGAACAATAGGAACCTCCGAAATTGCATCAATATCAATACTACATTCGGACATAAGCTCACAAGTGAAATTTCTAATTGGCTGTATGTATGATATATTTTTAGACTTTTTGGGGTATTCCTTGTTGGAATCCATAAGAATTTCATCAGTAACAGGGTTTTTTACAGATAGGCCTCTTACAACGTATTTGGACACATCCAACGTTCGTTGTTCATTAAGAGGTAAAATGTTTGTCTCCTTATAGCATTTCCTTGTGTTTGTGTGCACTGGAACACCCAAAGCTAATTTTAAAGCTTTACTATCTAAGCTTTGCAGTTTCTTTAAAAGGTAGTTAGATGCAGAGAAGTATATTTCCTGTCCATATATTAATTTTGATCGAACTAACGATGCATATAAATGTAAAGGTGTGGTACAGTCTTGACCCCATGGCTGACAACATATAATTTTGAGCAAATTTAATCTTTTCCTAGCTTTATCTATCACATTTCCAATATGCTTTTTTTCCAGTCCAGCTTCGGTGTTAAAAAACACTTCTAAGAACTTGACCGTTTGCTTATATTGTAGAACATTGTCATCAAGAATAAGGTTGGGCAGAGCCTTTGGGTTTTCGCCATTATTAAAAAGCATTAAACAAGTTTTCTCACCAGATAATTCAAGACCGTTCTCTTTCATGTAAGCAGACAGACTGTCCAATTCTCCTTGATACATTGTCTGTACAAAATTTTAGTGCCCTTTTATTCGAGTGCTTCCTTAATGAAGTACTAATCCAAATGGCAATTCATCTGCATACTGCACTACATTTGGTGGTTTTTGACAATGCCTTTGGAAGATCATGTATAAGGATCGTAAATAATAAAGGTGCAATAACAACCCTGAGGAATGCCCATACCTATTTTCCTGAATGATGAATATATTTTTCCAATTCGTGTACATATATTTCTTCCTTCTAGAAAGTTTTTTTATATAATCATACATATTCCCAGAAATACCAGTATTTTTCAGTTTATACAATAATCGAGCATGCCAAACACAGTCGTATGCTTTCTTTACATCAAAGAATGTAGCTAGTGTACTTTTTCTGCGTGAAAATTGCTTTTTTATATGAGAAGTTAGTTTCACTAAATGATCAGTTGTGCAACGCCCTTTTCTGAATCCAGCTTGCTGGACTGGAATAATGTCATTTTTTTTCACAATAATATAATAAACGTGTTTGTACAATTTTTTCAAGAAGTTTACCAACATGGGATGTTAAAGCAATGGGTCTACAGCTATTTACAGATGTTCTCGTTTTTACCTTCTTTTGGTGTGTGTGTGTGTGTGTGTGTGTGTGTGTGTGTGTGTGTGTGTGTGTGTGTGTGTGTGTGTGTGTGTGTATGTGTGTGTGTGCGCGCGCGCGCGCTGTTCATGTTTGTTTGCTTTTAATTGTTCGGGCCATGTTGCATTTCTCAGTTCGTATAGATACTTACTCAGGCCCAATGTTTTGTATGGTTTAAAATGCTAAGTCGAAAAGCTAGAT
>JADBJO010000100.1:756527-771527 GCA_016801955.1 Conus betulinus | reverse complement strand
CTTTCCCACTTCCTTCCCTCTTATTCTTTCCTGTTTTCCGTCTCTTTCATGAATTAATTCTGCAGCTGCCAATAACTTGTTTGTTGGGTCAGTATGTCAGTTTTGAACTGACATAATGTTGACGGAAAAGTGAAAAAAAACAACAACAAAAAACAGAAAAGAAAGAAAAAGCAGTTTCAAGATAAACAATAAAAAGCAGTGTTCAAAATGTGACACAATTTTTTGTTTGTAAATAGGACTGCGAGTTCACATTGTGCGTATTTCTCATTTTCATATTTCATCCTTGTTTTTGTTTTGTTTTGTTTTGTTTTGTTTTGCTTTTTTACTGTATCAAATGGTGTGGTGTGTGTGTGTGTGTGTGTGTGTGTGTGTGTGTGTGTGTGTGTGTGTGTGTGTGTGTGTGTGTGTCGAGCTTCAAATGGGACTTGTATGTTTCCAGATCGTTGACTAACAAATATCTGTGAACCTGGTCTCTGCTTTGAACCTTATTCAATAGTGATAAATGATTAATATTTGTTGAAAGACATGATGGTGTGACCTTCGTTCAACGACTTTAAAAACATTTTCGATTGAGTGCTTAGCTAAACATGACGTCACACAAAGAGGTTTCATTACTGACTCAGAGGACTGTTCTGGTCTCTCCCTCTCTCTCTCCCCCGCCCTTCTCTCTCTTCCCCACAATCTCTCTCTCTTTTTTTAAAGAAAAGATTTTCCACTTGAGAATTAAGAAAAATCAGTATTTTTAATTTGATTTGACTGATAACGCTGATTGAATTAAATTTGTTGCATCAATATAGGGTCTTTTGAACTTATATATTATTTCTTTTTCTGAGTTATTTGAAAGAGTTTCAGCCCTGAGATTCCCCCCCCCCCCCCCCCCTCCTCCCACTCGCTATGGCCTGGGCTTCAAACAACATAAACCGCATCATCACACAACTAGGCTACCAGACACGGAGACAGAATAACGCCTGCAAAGGTCTTCGCGTGCCAGTTCCAGACATAAGTCGATCACCTCAAGAAGTGTTTTATCGGAAGCCAGCAGCAAAAAGCGGGAGAGGAAGGGAAAGGGGGTGGAGACGTCCTGATCTCTGGTTTTATCATTAGCTATTGGAGCGGGCTCTTAATGTTTCTGTTTCACCTGTGTTGCCAAAACTACCGCCTGGGTGGCATGGAGCAAAGTGAAGAGCCTTGGAAACAGGTGAAATTTAAAATAAGGGGAAGAAAAAAAAGAAAGGCAAGGCTTGGGAGAGAAAGTGAGGCTGGGATCATTAAAAGGCTTGAGAGTAGAACGAGGCTGGGGTTCAGAAGGGACAGTTTTAGCTGCTGTTCAGGTGGAGAAGGGACGGAGGGTGAAGGAAGAGAAGGGCGGAGGAGGGGGGCTGGGTTGTGGCTCGATTGGAAAAAAAAAAAAAAAAGAAAAAAAAAAATGTATGAGACAACCAAGTTGCAAAAGAGACTTTTCGAGATTCAGTTCTGTACAGTCCTGTCTGTCTGTCTGTTTGTTCAGTGTGTCTGTCTGTCTGTATGTCTGCCTTTTATATTTGGCCGGAAACGCGGTGAAATTAGAATCAAATGAATTAATACCAGAATTCGTTATCCTCATGTTATTGTTTCTAAGTGTTTAGGAAACAGGTTGCAACGATTTACAGTAAAAGGTCAAGATTGTGTTCGTCAAATAATGAAATACCACAAGAATCTACATAGGATCTAAATTGTTCTCCGTCTGTATCAGTGACTACATTCTTTTGTCGGTTTATTGTAAATGGGAAAGGTTTGCAGATGATACAACTTTTCAATCGCGTTATGAAATGTCTACATGTATGTTTGTGAATGGAGGTTTACTATTAGGGCCTCTTTTGTTCTTCGTCTCTATCATTGATTTACCTTTTTTGTCGCATACATCTGAACGGAAAATATTTGCAGGTGATACATCTTTTCATTCATATGATTCAAATGTTTGTACATTAAATTCCAAGATAATATTCAAGGACTTCTCTGTTGGCCCTAACTAAAGGACATCTTTTTGAATGCGCCCGCGCGCGCGCGCGTGCACGCACACACGCATGAACGCACGCGCGCGCACACACACACGCACGCACGCACGCACGCACGCACGCACGCACGCACGCACGCACACACACACACACACACACACATACAGGTGTATCTGCATAACAAAAAGGGCAAAGGATGAAGAAGTGATGTCAGGCATTTTTTTTATATATAAGAACAAAGTTGAAAACTTATACTAGCATGAAATGCTGGGTATCTTCGTTTCGGAAGACCGACCACACGGAGTCCCTGGGAAAAACATAAACCACAGCTTTATTTTTTCTGTCCCGCGCGAGACACTTAATGAAAGGGCGAACAAAACAAGGCTTACAGATTTCTCATCCAACATCTTTGTTGCTGTAGTCCGAGCAGAGGCATGTATCAAACTTTGTACTAGTTAACTAGGGAAAATTAAATACCCAGAAGGTGACTGCGTTATTTTTGCACAATTTTGTGTGTGTTGTCATTGTTCTAATATGCCTGACCACTTGCGTACAAGCTTTCATACCGTATCTACGTAATCTACATAAACCTAGTCAAGTTTGGTAATAAAAGAATTGTTGGGAATTCGCCAATTTCAGTCATCTCAAGAGTACAGATATATCACATTTTTCCTGACAACCACTAATTGTCAAACCGACAGCCCCATTTGTAATGGTCGCTCAACAATGCCGAACATATTACTTCCAGACCGGCTATGCACAGATGACATACAGTTCGCCGAGTACAGCGCGGTTAGCTGGCTGGTGGGGAGCGGCCTGCAGAAAACACCCCTTTCCCTGATCTGCATCGACGGTTCGGCTTCTACAGCTGCGGGCGAGCTGTAAACTCCCCTGCCCCTCAAAACTAAGTAACTTGCTCTGAGCAGCAGCCGTGAAAAACAAACAAATAAACAGACAAACAAACAAAGCAAAACAAAATATAGCATAAAAAGATTAGAAATGTGCTTGACGCCCACTTCTGTAGGCTCCTCTTCTGTGCTCATATGATAGCAATGATTTATTATACATCGAGATCATGGGAAGATTGCAGTGACATTAATTCAAAACTAATTCAGCTTACGTGCAAAAATAATCGCTGAAGATTATAAACTATATAGAATACTAGTTTTCTTAAACCTTCTACAGTAAGTCGACATGAATGGGTAATGGACATGCTTCCCAAAAATAGGAGATAAGGTTAAAACTAACTGCCATAATCATTTACTGCCGTTTTGTACACACCAGGAAAGAAAATACATGAAACTAGGAAGAAAAGGAAAGGAGGGGAAGGGGGGGGGGGGGGGGGGGGGGGGGGAGTCATACTCTTGTGGATATTCATGGAACAGTTAAACCATCAACAACCTAAAAAGCTAAAAGAACACCAATCACGATGAAGAAAAAATTAGAACAATAATCTGACGAATGGATAATTTACCCATTTTTCTTTGCAGTTGCGTCTAGAGTAAACTTCAGCGCGTGTACATTATGTCTGCATGAATGTAAGTACATTTATGCAAGCCTGCGTACACATGTATGATGAGAGGGTAAGGCTCTGTACAGTACGTTTACAAATTCGTTTTGCCAAGTTATATCTTGTCATTTGGTTTATTCCGTTTTCAGATTACTTACTTCATTTTTTACCTCTTCGATTTCTTTTTCTACTACTACTTCTATTTCGTAATATTTTCGTGGATAGCTTGATATAAAAGGTCAGCATGCTACTAATTCAGTGTGCCGTATGAAAATAGCACCCACGCACGCGCGCATCGTCCACCCCTAACCATCCCCACCCCCACCCCCGCACCCACACACACACACACACACACACACACACACACACACACACACACACACACACACACACACACACACACACACGTTCACTTTGTTAAAAGATTAGAGTTCACGGCCTGAACAGACTCACTTGGAGATACACGTGTAACGTCGCATTCAGAATCACTGTCAGTAATGGGTGCAAAACGATTAATTGGACAAATCTGATGACAGGTTGATTAACAATTACTTTAGAATAATAAGCAGGTCTTTTCTTATATCAGAATCGACGTAAACGCGTTAAAACAGGACAAAAAAGACACGTATAAAGTAAACATTCAATCGAAATTTCGCTACTTCTGTGCATTAGTTACAGTCTGCATCCTGTTTGCGATTGAACTGTTTAGCAGCAGGCCTACCATAAAAGGCGCGCTTGGTATGAAGAGGTTTGCATTAAAATATGAAAAAAGAACATTTTGTACAAAGCATTTGGAAACCATTCTGTTGCTTCGGCCTATTTGCTTTATGATGTTTCACTTTGTTAACCTACTCCCACTTTGACTTCTTACAGCGTTTGCCTCGTTCATATTAATTTTGATGTTCACTCCGTTGGCATACTTCCTCTTTGACATTTCACTGTGTTCGCCACTGCTATTTTGACGTTTCACTACGCTGGCATCCTTCATGTATGATATCCACACTGGCTGACCTATATTTCCTGTTTGGGGTCTCACTGCGTTGGCCTACTTCTTCTTTGAGGTTTTATTGCGTTGGCCTACATCCTGTTTGAGGTATTCCTGCATTGGTCTGCTTCGTGTTTGACGTTTTCCTGCATTGGTCTACTTCCTGTTTGAGGCTTAACTGCATTGACATACGTCCTGCTTGACGTTGTATTGCTTTTTGCCTGCTTTCTGCTTGAGGTTTTACTGCGCGTTGGCTTACTTCCTGTTTCAAATATTACAGTGTTGGCCTATTTCATGTTTGAAATTTTTTACTGCGCTAGCCTATTTCAAGTTTGAGATCGTAGTAAGACCTACTTCATGCTTGATGTTTTATTGTGTTGGCTTACTTCCTGTTTGAATTTATTGCATTGGCCTATGTGCAGCTTGACGTTTTATTGAGTTTATTTGCTTCCTACGTGAGGTTCTACTGCATTGGCTTACTTCCTGCTAAAATGTTTACAGTGTAGGCCTATTTCATGTTTGAAGTCTTACTGCGCTGGTCTACTTCCTGTTTGAGATTGTAGTGCGTTGGACTACTTCATCCTTGGCGTTTCACTGTGTTGGCCTACTTCCTGTTTGAGTTTTAATGCATTGGCCTACGTCTGCTTGACGTTTTATTTTGTTTATTTGCTTTCTTGAGGTTTTACTATTCTGGCTCATTTCCTGTTTGGAGTTTGTTTCATACCATTGGCCAGTTTCATGTTTTGAAAATTTTATTGCGCTGGCCTACTACCTGTTTGAGATTGTAGTGCGTTGGCCTATTTCATGTTTCATATTTTAGTGTGTTGACCTACTTCCTGTTTGAGTTTATTACATTGGCTTACTTCCTACTTGACATTAAATTGCGTTTACCTATTGTACATCTGATGTTTTACTGCTTTGGCTCACTTCCTGGTTGAAGTTTTACAGCACTGGCCGATTTCATGTTTGAAATTTCATTGCGCTGGCCTACTTCTTGTTTTTAATCGTGGTGCGTTGGCCTACGTCACGTCGGACTTTTCAGTCCGTTGGCAATTTCATGTTCGAGTTTGTGTTCGGTTGGCCTACTTATTGCTCAAAGTTTTACTGCGCTGGTGTACTTCGTGTTTGAGGTTGTAGTGTATTGGTCTTCTTCATGTTTTACGTTTTTCTGCGTTGCTCCACTTCCCATTACAGGTTGTACTGTGTTGGCCCACTTCATGTATGAAGTTTCATTGGGGGTGGCCTTTTTCGTGATTGAGGTTCTAGTGCATTGGCTTGCTTCATGTTCGACGTTTCACTCAGTTTGCCTACTTCCTGTTCGAGTTTGTATTGCGTTAGCTTACTTCGTGTTCGACGTTTCTCGACGTTGACTTGCCTTGTCTGTGACACTTCATTGCATCGGCTTACTTTGTTAATGCAGTCGTTTTCGTTTTAATGAACTGAAAACAATTCTTATCTAAAACACAAAATATGCTAGGTCACAACACCGGCTTCCATCCTCAGATATGTGCAGGAGTTGTGTGTTGTGTGTTTGTTGCATAGTTGCAGTATTGCCAAAACGTTTGAGAGTTGGAGCGATTTTCAGGATGGTCTTTCCGTACGTTCACTTTGTAGACGTTCCCCCATGTCAGGTATTCAGAAGGGAAATTCAGCTTACCGGAGGACAGTTTTGTGTGCTTTGTCTTCTCCTGAATGCAGTGTCGAAATCATGAGCGAGTTGACGACGGAAATAAAAAGGAAGTCAAAGAAGGATAGTATCAAGAGATAAAAATGAGGCGTATGAAGTTATCTCTGCTCACGAGTGCGCACACGCACGCGTACGTGCGCGCACGCGCACGCGCGCGCGTAAACACACACACACACACACACACACACGCACGCACGCACGCACGCACGCACGCACGCGCGGACGCACGCACACGCACGCATGCACAGAAGCTCGCGCGCGTGTGAAATGTTCCGCACTATACTCGTGGCCCAGAGGGATCCATTCTTAGCAGACCCTCCGTCCACGCCATCACTACAACCACCTTACTGATCAGCAGACCCACCAGGGGGGATATACTACGACAGATCCCGGAAAGAAAGGCCGGCCGGATCAGCGGAGACTCGGATTTTATGAACTGTCCCAGTGGATCGGGGTGGCAGGGGGAGGAAGCCGGCGAAGAATGGGGCCCCAGTGGCAGACAAACTAGTCAGTCGTAAAGCTGCGGGGCGGTTGTCCCCTTATCCCAGGGTGGGCTTCGAAGGAATCGACACTCGCCTTCTTCAGGACGCCGGGAAGGGGAGGGGGTGTAGAGGTGGAGGCGTTACGAGCTCCCCTCTTTCGGTGAAGGCAGTGATTTTTTTTTTTCCTTTCTTTTGTTTTGTCTTGGTATTTTGTGATTCAGATGAAGGCCGAGCGGGGAAATAAAACAGATGCGCTGAAGGTTTTATTTTATTGGGCAATTCCCCACCCCCGTCCCCCACGAGGCAAACCGCTGTGATGGGTCCGACTGTCTTGTTTCGTGTGAGGCCCTTTGCATGCATGCGTGCTGTGCCGACGGGAGCGGCGTTGTTTGGGAGAAAAGTGGGTTTATTTGGGGGAGATTTGTGTCCCAAGACAGAATATGTGGAAATGAGGGTATTTGATTTCTGTCTGTATGCGCGTGTCTTGTGTTTTGTTGCTTTTTATTCCATTGCATACGAAGTAGGAAAAGAAAGTCTAGGAGAAAAGAAGTGTGACAGTCCGTTCCGTGAGTATTTTGACAAATGCAGTATGCAGCGTTATTTCTTGTTTTATTTATGATGTTAAAGGTGATAATCATGATTATGTTCATGTTTTTTTTTTATTGCTTTAGGTTCAAAATACTACAGTGAATACACCCACTATAGAAAAAGAAACGCTTGCAACATCATCATGCATGCACAGAGCCTAGAATGGGTCCGTGAAGTTCATACAATGCGCACTAATCGCACATTAATTTGTCGTTTCGATAGAGTTGGTCTTAAGTGTGATTGACCCTACAAGATAAGGTCTAGCCAAATAATTTGGACGGCTGAAGAATCGAAGAGTGACTTTACCACTCACCGAAATGTCAGAGTGTGAGCATGGGCACAAAGGCATGATATGTCGTCCTGCGTATTGACTACAGTAAAAATGGTCTCTGTATGGTGGTAGTCTCTACTGCTGCCTCAGCAGAGAGCCTGTGCAGCTGCCTTCGGTGAAATTTAGCTGGTTGTTTAGGAATCAGTCCAGCAGATTACATCTTCTAGCCTTTGTCTAGAACCACAATAGCCGCTCTGTGCTACAAATCGGTGTAAAATCTCTCTCTCTCTCTCTCTCTCTCTCTCTCTCTCTCTCTCTCTCTCTCTCTCTCTCTCTCTCTCTCTCTCTGGGTCCCCTCCCACCCCTCCCGCCTCCCTCCGTCTGTCTGTCTTATGACACCGCAGCACTTGTTAGAACCACTTGGGTGGGATGGGTAAAGGGAAAAGAACAGGGGGCACAACTGAAGTGCCTCTGCCGGAGCCATCAATCTTCCCGCTGCATGTAATACTAGAAACTTAACGAGTCTCCTTTTATCTGAAAATACCCTCCCAGGTCCTCGCTCCAGACAATTAATATACTCGCTGTTCGAGGCCCTGTGAGGGATCAGGATCGTATAACAATAGACATGAACAGAACATGGAAGACTGTGCGTAACTTACCTGCATATGCGATTGTGGGTTGATGTAGGCGAAAAAGACGAGGGGAGGAATAGAATGATAGACGAGAGAGAGAAGAGAGAGAGAGAGAGAGATACAGAGAGAGAGAGAGAGAGAGAGAGAGAGAGAGAGAGAAATATGAAAACATTACTAGCCACTCTAAAGACGGAGAAAAAAGATGAAGTTTTTTTTCTTCCTAAAATATTGTTTGAAACCGAGGATATCTATTTTCACAAACTTGTGACGGAAGTACGGAAGTGTGATCTTTCTCCCCCACACAGAAACAAAAAATTTTCCTGTCAGTCTATACAGAAGCAAAATCATGGGAAATTTGCAGCATTTTGTCATCGAGAATCAATAATGAATAGCTGAATGCTTTACATATAACAGCTCTTCAGACCTTCACGCTGTTAAAAAGAAAGAAAAAGACAAAATGAAAGAAAAAAAAAAAAAAATGAAGGAGGAGAAAAGAATTTGGCTGCTGCAAAAATGAAAGTATATTGGCTGTTGCAAAAATGAAAGTATGTCACCATTTTTCTATAATATAGCAAATTTCTGCGAATAAGAATACCAGAGAAAGGAGCATAAATTCAAACAAGCGTATTCTGTTCGTATTACTCTTATACATAGAATTCAGTTTGAAAGTAAACAAACACTTAAAATTCAGAACCATTTCTCATGGCTGCTTTGCATTATGTACATCAGAAGCAATCTGATGTAAGCAACACACACGTTCCGATGAAAATATCTGAATGCAATGCTGTGGGTTGCAATTGTCGTCATCAGCGGCTGGGAAGGGTCGTTCTCTTTCCAAGCCTCAAATACACTCGTCACGGGATATATTACCTTAGTTTCTCAGACACTCGAATGCTGTCACTACAGAACCAGGACGCGAAAAAAACATTTGGCGCTCTTCCCACGAAAGAAGTTATTCAGAATTACTGTTTAAAAGTGTCTACCTACCTGCCCACCCATCCACCCCCCCCAGTTATGTTGAACGGGGCAGGGCACCGCACTATAGCACCGAAGCAGGGAGCGGAAGCAACTATCACACACACAGCCAGTACAAAGGACATGTTCATTCATAATCTTTGCTAGACTGTTTTTGACTCAGATGTGGACAGAGTCTTTTCATCACCGTATTGGATGCCCGTGTATGTGTGTGTGTGTGTGTGTGTGTGTGTGTGTGTGTGTGTGTGTGTGTGTGTGAGTACAACACTATGTTAATCTGACAGTAAATGGTTTCAGTCAGTCAGTGTGTGTGTGTGTGTGTGTGTGTGTGTGTGTGTGTGTGTGTGTGTGTGAGAGAGAGAGAGAGAGAGAGAGAGAGAGAGAGAGAGAGAGAGAGAGAGAGAGAGAGTGTGTGTGTGTGTGTGTGTGCTATTTTTTTTTGCTATCTATTATATTGAAATATCATCGCTTGATAAAGACCGTAAATCCATGACTGATATTTTAAGTAATAATTATTTCAAATATTACGAAACTAACATTTTCTCTACAGTGATGATGTAGAGTCTTTGCTTTGTACAAGTACAGTGATACAAGTTTATTAAATAACATTTAATGCAAATGTTAATTTACATTCCGTCAGTAAGTTCGACTTCGCTATTAATGCGATTTCACCAAGCAGAAGCTTAGATGTAAGCAAAAGTTTCATTCAGTGTAGACCACACATAGACGTATCTTGCGAAATTCAGAAAGATAAAGAGTATTATTTATTATGATTAAAATGAATGAAGTCGCATTTAAAACAATCTTTCTGCTATCAAAATAACAAGTCTTTACAAAATTTCTATAATACATCGTAATTCTTTAATTGTTGATCAAATGATGAAGAGCAGGGCTAACCGTGCAATTCGAATGGGATACATCGAATTATACACGAACTCATGTTTGTGAGTCACAATGCACCCCCGTATTATGTCAGAATGTGTTGATGATGCACACAGAGAACACAATGGGACGTGTCGGTGAAATAAAGAGGTAGTGACACCACCAAAATGTCCGCTGGAACTAGATCACTGTTAGCATATGCCTTTTATTTTATTTTTTTTTTGTACCCCGAAGGAGATTGCGTGAATCAGAAACGAATACATGGCACAAACGATCTCTGCTG
This sequence comes from Conus betulinus, assembly GCA_016801955.1. Lineage (NCBI taxonomy): Eukaryota > Metazoa > Mollusca > Gastropoda > Neogastropoda > Conidae > Conus > Conus betulinus. Next base: position 761,238 of record JADBJO010000100.1, on the reverse strand, counting down.
GTGGTGTCCTTTGCGTACTAGACAGAGACAAGAGAGACAAGGCTGTTCAAGGTCAGGATACTTTTACGTACGGCTGCAATTCTACTAACAGTTGAGAACAGTAGGGTAAGGCAAAGGAGAAAGGGAGGAGAGAGAATAAGTAATAAGACAGACAAGCGGGATGGCGGAGTGAAAGAATGAAGATGGAGGGAGGAGAGAGGGGGAGGATGGGGAGGGAGGCCACTGGAGAAATAATGGAGGGGAGGCCACTGGAGAAATAATCAATCATCGGAGTATTCTCAGGCATGATAACTGTATTGCCATGCTTTCATAATGCATTTTGTCTTTATCGTTGGGATTATTACTTGGGACGAGTACAATAATGAGATTGGTACTAGCATACTTGCTACCTTTTTGTCCTCGTTGTTTTCCCTCTCTTTGCATCACCCCTTCATCTTTCTTGTTGGCCTCATTAGACGCTCACCCAAGTGCCCCGATGAAGGCTGCAGTACTCTTCCTGATTTCCAGGGCGCCTTACGGTTTGAAGGCCAGGGACCTTGGTGTTGGCCACTCCCTGCCCCTTGCAGCAGCATGTGTGGGGGCAGTTTTAGAGGATGCGGTCTGACCACAAGAAAACTCATCTAACTTTCAGTGTAGACTTGTACCTAGATGGTGGTCAAGGCGATTTTGTCCTGTCCTCAGCCGGAAGACCTTCACGTGTTTCTCTTGTCCCAGCAGATGCTGTCACGTGGTTTGCGATGTGGATGTTGGAAGTTCCGTTTCTTGTTCTGCTGGGCCTTGGTATTGTTTTGATGTGATCGTAGGACAGCAGGCTGTGGGTCTGGTCTTTTGGGGATTCTGCTTTGGCCAGTGTGCCTGCTCTCTCATTGCCACTAGTCCCGTAGTGGAACCCACTGATGAAGCAATTTCCTGCATTGCAGAGTCCGTTGTGCGCTGGAACCCACTGATGAAACAACTTCCTGCATTGCAGAACTCAGAGCAGCGAGGGCAGTGTACGAAAGGGAGATAATTTTGAAGGTAGCTTTGGTGTGCAGGTATTTTGTCCCTCGGACGCTTTTTTTTTTTTTTTTTTTTTTTTTTTTTTTTTTTTTTTTTTTTTTTTTTTTTTCACCTCCACCTGTGAAATAACATTTTCACCCGCGTCTTTGGCTTGTTCTTGTCGTCAAAAATTTTATGCAAACCTCCCGGCATCTGCTTTGACTAAACTTATTAGAAAGATAGGAATGAGTCGTAAAGACGAGTTTGTTAAATTCGGGTGCAGATCTGTGGTCCTTTCGGATCAAAGGGCAGATCACAATCCGTTCCCCCTGTTGGTCTTTTTGAATTCTAGTTTTGACATTAACGAAGCCACCGATGTTATTTCCAGCTACATTTCTTTCTGTGAACACATGATTGTACCTACTAAAACTATCAAAATATTTCCCAACAACAAACCTTGGGTTACAAAATCTCTGAAAATAACTCTAAATGAGAAAAAAAGAGCTTTTCAATCAGGCAATAAAAGCGATCGTAAGGTTGTACAAAAGAAACTGCAAACGGAGATTGAAGAATCAAAGAGAGCTTACAAGAGAAAAGTTGAAAACATGTTCCAGAATGGAAATATGCGAGATGCATGGAAAGGAATAAAGGTTTTATCAGGTTCAGGTAAATGTTCAAACCAAAATATTAGTAACAAAAAAAACAGCAAAAGAACAGAAGCAATTTGCAGAAAAGCTGAACGATTTTACTGTAGATTTGATGATAAAGATTTTAGTAAAGAATTAAAGAAGAAGAAGGAAGAACTCCAAGCAATGTTAAAAACGATGTTGATGGAAGTGATTCTGTTGTGATTGAGGAAAATGATGTTCAGTTGTTTTTCAAACGTTTAAATGTGAGAAAGGCAATGGGCCCTGATAATATCTGTGGAAAATTGTTGAAGGTGTGTGCTTCTCAGCTCTCCTATGTTTACACAGTCGTTTGTTTACCTGGTCACTTAGAGAATGTATAATTCCTGTTTTATGGAAAAATGCCACTGTATGTCCTGTTCCCAAAAAACGCAACCCAAGCTGTTTAAATGATTACCGACCAGTTGCCCTCACATCTGTTGCAATGAAATGTCTTGAAAGAATTGTCCTCAGTTATGTTTTAAAAGATACTACACAGTACCAAGACCCCGTTTCAGTTCGCATACCAACAGAACAGATCAACAGATGATGCCACACTCACACTTCTCCATCATGCTTTTTCACACCTCGAAAAACCTGCCTCCTTTGTACGCATTCTCTTTATTGATTTCTCATCAGCATTCAACACCATACAACCACATCTGATGGCAAAGAAACTCATTAACATAAATGTGGGTAACAAGCTCATTCTTTGGATAATTGATTTTCTTACACAGAGGACACAGTCTGTTCGATATCAAAGTGTTGTTTCGTCTTCCAGAGTCATTTCAACTGGCGCACCCCAGGGTACTGTTTTATCACCAGTGCTTTTTTACTCTGTACACAAATGATTGTTCAGGAAGTGATTCAACTTTGTACATTAAATATTCAGATGACTCAGCACTTGTAGATCTTTCCAACTCTGATTCTGTTTACTTCAAGGAGGTTCAAAGATGTTGACTGGTGCGATCATAACTATCTTGATCTGAATGTAACAAAAACGAAAGAAATGTTGATTGATTTTAGAAAGAATCCAAAAGCTGTACCACCACTTTTTATCAAAGGTGCTGAAGTAGAACGTGTTGAATCATACAAATATTTAGGAACTTTTATAGATAATAAGCTGAATTTTAAATCCCCATGTTGAGTATGTCCACAAAAAATGTCAAACCAGATTATATTGTCTTCGCAAGCTGCGATCATTTCATGTGAATACTGACATTCTTCGGACATTTTATTCATGCTTCTTGGAATCTGTTCTAACTTTCTCATTTATGTGTTGGTATGGTGGGTTGACTGTGAAGAGCAGAAATGTGCTTGAGAAAGTGGTGAACGTGGGAGGAAAAATCGTTGGTGAGAGACAAAAAAGTCTGAGTGAGCTATATAGGTGCCGTGTTAGTTGTAAAGCGAAGAAGAAGATTACGTGTGACCAGACCCACGTCCTTGCAAATCAGTATGACCTTCTTCTTTCTTGAACCGAGAAGATGTTTAATTGAAATCCAAATTCCTCTATATGAATGTATGTCATATGTGAGAAAATGGGTAATGTGGCTAAATTATTGTTTATTTGCTGTGAATGTGTGTGACCACACAATTAATTTCTCAAATTGAGATAATAAAGTTTACTTGAGCAGACTCCCAAATCCCGTTTTACTTTTATCAATCCGTTAATATTATGAATCCGGTCGAAGACATAACATTGGGAAAATCATCCGCCGCAATCGATGTTGTTATGTTCTTGTTTCTTCCTCGGTTCTTGCCGAAGACGTTAGCCAGTGCATTTTCCTCTTGCTCGTTTTCCGAAGATATTGGCTCCTGTACTTCCCCCATTATTGCTGACCCATTCATTCCTTTGTATATTTGCGTCTGATCTTTTCTCTGGCGAGCATACCTGAGCCTTGATTTATGAAGGCGGCAGTTTGTTTTCTTGTTATTTTGCAGCTGCATTCGTCAGAGAGAGAGAGAGAGAGAGAGAGAGAGAGAGAGAGAGAGAGAGAGGGGGGGGGATGCAGGAGAGGGGGGAGCGGAGCAGGGGGAGGGAAAGACGGGAAGGGGGGGGGGTGGGTCTGAGAAAGTTATTTATCCCTGTGTTTTTGACACGAACCAGCTTTGTTTTTTTTTTGATTTTGGCAAGTCGCGAGTGTTGCCACTGTGTGCAGTAGTGATAAAGTGGATACTACACTGCACCGCACGGCTTCAGTGTCGCTTGCAGGTGTGCATTGCAAGTCGTTGAGCGCTTGTGTTGGTTTGTGTGTTAGTGTTACCTTGTGTGTTAGTGTGTGTGTGTTAGTGTTACATTGTGTGTGTGTGTGTGTGTGTGTGTGTGTGTGTGTGTGTGTGTGCTTGCGTGCGTGCGTGCGTGCGTGCTTGCGTGCGTGCGTGTGCGTACGAGGGAGGAAGGGAGGGGAGTGTGTGTGTGTGTGTGTGTGTGTGTGTGTGTGTGTGTGAGTGTGTGTGTGTGTGTGTGTGTGTGTGTGTGTGTGTGTGTGTGTGTGTGTGTGTCTGACGGTATGGGAACTATGGTTTTCAAAATTACATTGTCATGTCACGATAGACCAGATACCATAAAGTCTTTTCATGGCAGACATGCCAGGGCGAACCTAGTGTTGATATTGTTTGATGAGTTACTTTCCTTGCTCAGAAACGATCCGAAAATACTTACAGATACTCCTCAAGTGCCTGTCCGCTCAGCATGATATTGCCCGCTGAATGCTGTATGGAACTGTTGACTAACGTTTTGTAATTCCCTTAGCTGTCACTCGTATGCTCTCGATGTTTTCTCAGGTCCTTTGAGTTCTGCTTCGCTGCTTTCCATCAGGTCGATGTTGTCAGCGAAATGCAAGATGTAAAGAGACTGCTGTCCAATGGATATGAAGCATTTGAAGGCCCTAAACGTTTGATGTGTTATATTGTCAAGGTAGATTTTGAACAGAATGTTAGAGAGGACACAGCCTTAGAGCACTTCAACGGTCATTTGGAAGAGTTTCGATTTTATTGTGGAAGAGAAAGCGTTGCTTCAATTTTTGTGGAGAACTATTTTGACTGGATGAGTTAGTTGTCAGAGTAAC
>JADBJO010000100.1:746527-749027 GCA_016801955.1 Conus betulinus | reverse complement strand
ATCATAAGACTTTAAAAGCACGCTGCACTTTGCGGACTTCCATCCACTAAGCATGTGCACGGAAACTCACAATAAATGCTCCCCGTTTTATAATGTGCACAGAAACACAAATGTCCGAACAACAACACTACTGAATAATTTCAAATTGTGGGAAAAACTGTAGAAGTCTGCGAAACCGCGTGGCCAGAAGCTTAGTGCTATAGATAGATAAAGTATCATACACACACACACACACACACACACACACACACACACACACACAAGCAGAGATGAAAAGAAAACATTATACAATCCAGTCACTTATTCAGTTTAGACAGTGTATGATTTATTTCTGGATACAAATGGGGTTAATATTGCCCTTGGGGGGTAGTGATCAGAAAGGAAATGTTTTCAAAGGATGAACGGCCATATTTTCCAGTTTACCACGGATATATGATTTCTGGATTGTCAGTCGTTTTGTGTGCAGCTGATACTTTCAACAGGGCGTAGGAATCTTTTGTGTTCGGGACCTGTGTCTCATCAACAATCCGTAAACTGAAGGCTAGTTTAAAAAAAATGACCTCTTCACGTCCCGCCTCCGTGACTAATTAAAGATGTATTCGAAGTTGCACCACATCTTCTTGAGTCCTTTTCCTGTTTGTAAAAATGGAAGTGTGGTTGCTTCCCCCTCCCCTCCACCCCCCATCTCTTCCCCCTCGGCATGGCCAATTTGCATCTACCACAGGGGATCAGTGGTTTGCCGGTCATGGTAAGTGATTTACATTTTTTGATATCTGTTTTTTTAATAGTCACTGTTTCAGGGTAAGACTAGAAGCAGTGACACACAAGCACTCCACTGGCTTACATCCACAAGCCAGTTTCAAACTCAACAAGCCATGATACGGACAGACTCCATGAACCTACTTCAGAAAGTGAAGTGGAATGGGAAGTTCTGCTTGGAATGAACTAATGCGCAGCCTTCCATTGGAGAGACTCGTATGGATGTACTGCCCTGGACACGCTGCAGCTGAAGTAAACGAGAGAGCAGACACACTGGCTGGCAATGCAACAATAAGAACTGGATTACAGCCTGGCCGATGTGATGTGATAAGAAATCTAAAGAATCACTTAAGCAAACAAGAGCAAAGCCACTATAACATAGACCATCTTTCAGATCTGAACATCAAGGAAGGAATTGGCCGCACTACCAGACTTAAAGGAAGAGCAAGAAACATTACCAACCAAAAACATTGGAATAATCTCAAGGCCAACATTGCGAAGATTCCTAGAGATTGGGGCAAACTCATACTGGGCCTTTCCAATAACAGACACAAACGATGAAACGCATGTCAACAGAGATAAAGACTATGGGTCCTGTACCGTCACGTTTTCTCACCCGTCACGTTTTCTCACCTGGTGAGAAAACGTGACGAGTATATCGTCACGTTTTCTCACCTCTCACGTTTTCTCACCAGGTGAGAAAACGTGTTGGGTGTGGCATCACGTTTTCTCACCCGTCACGTTTACTCACTCCCTTGTGTTCTCTCTCTCTCTCTCTGTCTCTCTCTCTCTGTCTCTCTGTCTCTCTGTCTCTCTCTCTCTCTCTCTCTCTCTCTCTCTCTCTCTCTCTCTCTCTCTCTCAGAGGAGAGATCTGAGAGAACTGATGACAATGCTGAAAAGGAGAGATCTGAGAGAACTGATGATGACATTGCTAAAGAGGAGAGAACTGATGACATTGCTGAAGAGGAGAGATCTGAAAGAACTGATGACAATGCTGAAGAGGAAAGATCTGAGAGAACTGATGACAGTGCTGAAGAGGAGAGAACTGATGACATTGCTGAAGAGGAGAGATCTGAGAGAGAACTGATGACAGTGCTGAAGAGGAGAGATGAGAGAACTGATGACATTGCTGAAGAGGAGAGATCTGAGAGAACTGATGACAGTGCTGAAGGAGAGATCTGAGAGAACTGATGACATTTCTGAAGAGGAGAGATCTGAGAGAACTGATGACGTTGCTGAAGAGGAGAGATCTGATGACATTGCTGAAAAGGAGAGATCTGAGAGGACTGTTGACGACGCTGACAGCGACGCTTTGCAAAACAACAAGCTAACAATGATATATTTCATTTTCACCTCTTTCCCCCTGAATTGCAAACTGTGATCATAATGAATGTACTATACAATGGCCCAAGTAGTAGCAGGTTTATTCTGCAACGTGTAAACCAATTTTTCAGAGATGTTGTGCGCATTGTGCCTCTACCACGAATCCGTATAAATTTTTCTTGTTCTGGAAGTCGTGCCCAATCCTGTAAATGACAGGCGTCTTCTGGATCATTCAGTGGTTTGACTCTAGAGATCCACCGAATTATCAATCACAGCAGATGGTTCACGGCCTGGTTAACCCTCAGAGAAATAGATCATCGATGGTTTGAAAAATAACCAATATTTAGTTTCGACGAGCGGTGTGAGTGTGACAGAGAATATAGGATGGAAAGACAGACACATTGTGACTCGTCAATT
>JADBJO010000100.1:736527-744027 GCA_016801955.1 Conus betulinus | reverse complement strand
TGAGTTGCACAACAGTATATTAGATCTTTTACGTATGGTAGATTTGGGCAAACTTTCATGTATCTGTCTTCTTCTCAGAGCTTTGTGTCACCATTTTAAAGAATTTCAGCTTGTTTATAAGGATGTTCCTCATACCATTTCTGCAGTGGCGCGTTTCGTGCAGTTCTGTAAACAGTTTTCAGTTTTATTTCTAGGATGAGATAGGAGCAGGGGTATGATTGTTGAGGTAGGAATGTGAGGTGAGGTGTTGAGCCACCTGGGGTTTAAGGAGAACGCAAGCAATGTCAGCTTTACCAGTCTGTCGCAGTTTTGTGTGTTCGTTTAAGGTCTCATCACCAAAGGTGACATTAGACAGTTAATTAAATGAATAAGTGAATTACAGTAGTATGACGAGGATGGCAGTAGGATGCAAAGTGTATGTACGTATATGTATGTGTGTGTGTGTGTGTGTGTGTGTGTGTGTGTGTGTGTGTGTGTGTGTGTGTGTGTGAAAGAGAGGGAAAAGAACGTGTCTGTGATGTGAAAGAGAGGGAAAAGAACGCGTCTGTGATGTGAAAGAGAGGGAAAAGAACGTGTCTGTGATGTGAAAGAGAGGGAAAGAAAGCGCGTCTGTGATGCAAATCATGCGTGGGCCGGCTTTGTTTTGCTTTCCCTTACTCTGCATAGATCTTTAGTGGTGGTCTGGATGCTAGTTTTTCAGATGAGATAATATAAGCCAGATTCCTTGTGCAGCGTTTGCTTGGGTGCGTGAAAGATCCCACTTCAACAACATTTGTCCGGGGCAAGGTTTTGAGCAATCTCAACTTTGATCAGCGTGTGTGAATAGGGTATGCTTCATCTGTGACAGGAAGAATACCTTTATTTTCAACTAGATTTCCTGCCTTAGATTTGAATATATGGAAAATCTCTCTCTCTCTCTCTCTCTCTCTCTCTCTCTCTCTCTCTCTCAATGACTATGTATCCCCGCCCCCGCCCCCTTTGAATCCATACGTCTTACGAATTGCTTTCACGTTCTCTAGTCTCTGTCTGTCTGGTTTGCTCTAGCCCACCCCTGTGTTTCCTCTGTCCGCTGAACTCTCTTTTTTCCCCCACATTTACATTCTCGATTAGTCTTTGTATCAGGACTTACGTGTTCGCTTGCATCTTCCAGCTCTTGTCTCTCGCTAATGAATAAGCAGTTCAGTGAACAGCTGTGCTCTTCTTTTGACCGCAAGTGATTTTCCTCAAAGTTGCTTCTGAACCGTTTGGTCGTTAGCGCGAGAACAGAGAACAACAATGTATTTTGACATGGTAGACATCGTTCTCTGGCCCACATCACGGGAGGACCTTCCTCTGGTTCTGGAACCTTCTGATCGCTCGTGCAGATGTTGTTCATATTAATCAAGCAGTTTCCTTTTTTTCAAACCCATGCTGTTATTGTGATGTTTCTGTTCTGCTGCCTATTCTGATTTTTTTTTTTCAGGGCAAGCCATGGCCTGATACATACTGTCACAATTTAAGTGCTCATGGTTCATATTGAGCCACCAGTGCGAAGTCATCATGAAAGCACCTGCCAATGCAGACCCTACGTTTTGTTGCTGAATCACATTTGTGATGATCAGCAGTTGTTTGGGTGGGTGAGAACATTGCGTTTCAAGCATTGTCCGTCGTACCTGTCTAACAATAACTCTGTGTTGTATCTGTTTTGCCTGTGTGGTTTATTTTAAGTGAAAGGAAAGGCTACACTTGGAACACTTTCTCAGCTGCTTCTGCTTTGACCGTTAGGGTTCTTGTCCTTTTTTTTTTTTTTTTTTTGAAGCAGATTTGTTTTATAAGATCATGCACAGATGTGCCTAGAAGCCGTTTGCTTCAAACTCTGTGGCGAGGTCTATGGTTTGGAAGCTAAATTCCCTCAGTCAGCTGAACAGATTGATGTATTTCCCAGTCTTGTAGATCTGTGCTTCCTCTTTTCAGATTTCTGCTTTGATATGGCCAAAGATGTAGAGAGGACAGCATCAATATCGTCGCCTTTTGCTAATTGGAGTTCTGTTGAGCACAAGGAAGGCATTCCCATCTTCCTGAATGGCCCAGTGTTTGCCTCCCATTCACGGGTTTGTTGTCTGTTCACCGTTCTTCACAGATGATATTGTCAAGACGATCAAATGCTGGCAGTGTCAAACAATCACGTTTGAAGCATACACATGGTGGTTCGTGCGCGGGCAAAGGCTACGTGCAGACAGTCGACCGACCTTGCTGAACACGGGACAAGAAGAATCTGGAATACCTGGTTACCTTAGATCTCCGGGATTTCAGCCAGTTGAACAGTTCTTTAGCTTGGAAGTGATTAATTGCAAACGCGAGTCAATGGGACTCTGACAATGGCAAATAGTGGGGAAAGCGAGGCGAGAGACCGATCCTCACTCGTTTTTGATACAGCACAGTGGGTTCCATCAGAATCATTCGTTTTGAAGAACGTGGATAGAGTGCGTCCAGTCGAATGGTGTTCATGCTGATGATTTCTGTTCTTTTCCCCCCCATTATAGAAGATCTGTTGCGAACTCCGGGTCAGCCGCTTCATACAATAAACACTGCTTCCATGCTTTTGACGTCACAGCAATTCCAGACTATAGTTAGCTGTGTTCCGCCGCGTAGAATATATGAATCTAGCAAATGTAAGGCTCACGCAGTGCTATGCTACGCAGTCAATGCTTTGTTAGGGAATCCATTTCTGATCCAGAGTACATTGTGTCTCTCATCTGGAACAGGCTCATTAACCCCACAGTATAGTTTGAAAGACGCTGAGACAGTTGTGGCAACTGCTCCAGAACTTTTGCAACAAGAACTGGATTTTTCTTATACCCACAAGCACGCGCCAAATAAATAAGACAAAAGTCTGATTCCAAATGCGTAAGACAAAAGTCTGATTCCAAAAGAAATACTTAGTCACTTTACCCATGCTATGGACGCCGTGTTTCCAGGCTCTCCATCTCCTCTCCCATCACAAGCAACAGATAATGATCTCTGAATATTAAGTAAGAATCTTTGACCACAAACAACCTAATCGGAAACTGATAGAAATCCTTGAAAACCTGACTTACTCTGTCGTTTCGTCTTTCTGGATCTCTTTATAATGCAGCAGCGGATTCTTACTGTGTGCCTTGTGGCTCTGTGCCTTTATGTCATATATTTCTTGTTTTGCTTTGTCTATTTCTTTGTGGATATGTCCAGGCTTTCCACCTACCTTCCCTTCAGACGCAACAGCTCAGGAAACAGATCTTAGAACTGGAATGGTTGGTAGAGTGTTGCTTTTGAAACACGACGTCCATAGCATGGGTAAAGAGACCAAGTATTTCTTTTGAAATCAGACTCAGACCTCAGTGTTCTTTCACCTGGAGGGTGTGTTGTCTGCGTACTTATTCTTTGCGTTACTTTCGTGAAACTACTTTCTGTCTTATATTGGTTGTCTTGTCCTGTCTTACGCATGCTCTCAGTGGCATTGATTTGATGCCAAACAACATCCCCATCCTTCCTTGTGTGTGTGTGTGTGTGTGTGTGTGTGTGTGTGTGTGTGAGTGTGTGTGTTCGTGCGTGTGTGTATGTGTGTGTGCGTGTGTGTGTGTGTGTGTGTGTGTGTGTGTGTGTGTGTGTGTGTGAGTGTGTGTTCGTGCGTGTGTGTATGTGTGTGTGTGTGTGTGTGTGTGTGTGTGTGTGTGTGTGTGTGTGTGTGTGTGCGCGCGCGCGCGCGCGCGCGCGGACATGTTCCAGTTTTGTTTAACTTCATTCATACAGTAAATTTCTACGCATTCAACCTGGGCTGATCTCTCTCTCTCTCTCTCTCTCTCTCTCTCTCTCTCTCTCTCTCTCTCTGGCTGAATATGTCTATGCGTGCACTTCATCTATCCCTGCAGTCCTACCCATAGCAGCTTTCAAATACATGCTCTCTTTCTTAGCCCTCAATATTGTGAGCTGCTTGCGTATAAAACCTCTCTTGAACGCATTGGTGTAAGTTTCCTATTTCTTCCACACAATGGGAACAACCGACTCTGGGCCGTTTCTATAAATCACGTGAGAGCCTCCAGATTTCAACGCAAGGTATGAAATCATCGGAACAACCAGGGAAGACAAACCAGCAGGGGAGGCAAAATCTGAACTTTGTCTCACCCCCGCCCTCCCTCGTTTTCCCCTCCCCACTTTTGCCAGATCTGCTCTATGTTTTACACACACACACACACGCACGCACGCACGCACGCACGCACGCACGCACGCACGCACACACACACACACACACACACACACACACACACACACACACACACACACACTTATGCTTTCAAAAAATCTGCAGCTATATCATTACACCCCGACCTCAGCCCGGAACCCTCCCCTTCCCCATCGTAGGTGGATCATGTGCCGGCAGAACCACTGAAGCAGGGGAGGTCAGAATTGATCAGATCCTCAAAACACTGTTGACTGTCACTGAATACTGGAAAGAAGACAATGACCAAAGGAATGGATATAATCCCTAATAATCACCCCTGCCCTTGAAAGGAAACTAGCAACTCTGAAAGAAGTACAGATCCACAGCTTCAACCCGTAAGTGACATCTCTCACGTGGTGTTGCAGGATGCAGGTACAGTTATACAGACTTAGAGGCAAACCGATGTAAAAACCCATACAGAAAAATAGCTTCAACCCGAAAATGAGCAGATCTTCAGTATCTGTCATCACCTGTGTGATCTGTCCAGCGGTGTCAAGACTTCAAAAAACGCTCTTAATTGTATCTGTCAGCAAAGTTTGTGACAGACCATGCGGAATCATCTCACACAAGAAGTGACTCAACCAACAGCATTACACTATGAATATGCAAACAGAACTACCGTTATGGGTAATATAATCAGAGACTTATTCTGAACAACTACTGGAGTGCGCCAAGACGGCATCCTCTTTCCCTTTATGTTAAGCATCTATCAAGAGAATATAGCTTAGGAACCCTTCTGGATGTTAACGCATCCTGATCCGTTGGACGTCTGTAAATGCTTTTAGTATTCAATACAACAATATCCATTGAGGGACTGTGGCTTGAAATGTTGATTTAGGAACACTGGGAAAGAGCAGTGTAAAATGTAAAAAGAGAAACGATTTATTTTGAAATCACAGATACAACTGTGGCTAATGACATCGAGCAATTGGCAAACAGCGAACAGAATTTTAGAAACTTATGATGTATCTCGACATGGCTGTCTGCTTCACATCATTCCACAGGGCACAGCAGAGGATGGATTTTCCATATACAGACTGAAGAAGACCTGCAGTATAAGCTCTGGACCGGTTACAACCCCTCCCCTTTTCCCGCTTCCTCCTAATATATAAGACTAACGACGGAGATTCCCGTCTGCCCAGACCTCCATTACGGGATCCTTACAAGGTAATGGCATAGGACAGTAATCAGTTAAGTGATGGGGAGAATTTTTATGTGTGCTATAAATATAATTTGAAGATAAAACAATTTGTGTTTGAAATTAGAAATACAGAAACCTGTTTTTCTAATAATTCAGTTACCTATGCATTGTACATATCTACGAGAGTACAGAATCTCAACGTTGAATTGACGGCAAACTGTTTCAAAAACAGTGATGAAATAATTGATAAAAAAGTAATGAAGCAGACCTTTCATAAAATTCGGATACCAAACTCTGTCGATTATCTCATTGCCAACCCATGCGTCGTATGCTTAGCTGGTATATGATTCCCTCCATTCCGTCCGTCCATTCCCTACACCTGTTCAGCTAAGAACCTTCAATAAAACATGTTGTAGCTGTATTCGTCTTCGTCTCCTACCTCATCTTTCCTTTCAGACACCTACAGATTCTCTGTCAGCTTGTCTACCATGCCAATACACACACATCCCACGCCTACTCATTTCTCATCACTTCGCAGCTCAGCGTACAGCTGTTCTTCTTTTCAAACCATGAATTCGGCTGTTTTTTTTTTTTTTTTTTTTTTAATGTTGATTTAGGAACACTGGGAAAGAGCAGTGTAAAATGTAAAAAGAGAAAAACGATTTATTTTGAAATCACAGATACAACCTCAGTTTTCTCAGGGAGGGTCTCTTGTAGTTTGGAGCCGTTCAGATTCTTACAGATTGTTAGTGCAGATGTTTGTCATGTCACTCAGGTGCTCACCTGTCTTTCTGTGATGTGGTGTGGTGTGGTGCTAGAAAGAGCTGACAGGTGGGACTGATATTGTTGTATACTTGTGTGATTGGTGGGATCTTTTCGGTCCAGAATGGGCTGTGCAGTCGGAGTTTAATGTCTGTCTGTCTGTCTGTCTGTCTGTCTGTCTGTCTCTCTCTCTCTCTCTCTCTCTCTCTCTCTCTCTCTCTCTCTCATGCTTAATTCTGTATAAAGATAGGGGAACCATGTATACAAATTATTATAAAGAGATTATGCAACAGTACACCACGTAAGAATTGGTGGTCGAACGTTGCCTACAGGCGTGTGAATATGTGGTCGTAAGACGAATTATGTGAAATACAGTTCATCATCTTAAAACCAGATGATAGGCACAACTCCCCACCCCCCTCCCCCCTTCCCCTTCGTGGGGATGTTTAGGCCATTTGTACAGATACTGTTTTTATGTCTCTCCGATTCTGGCGCGAGTTTCTTTCATGTTGTGATACTGCAAGGAGCTGTCGAGCAAGACAACCACCCTTGTGTCCATGTGTGTCTCGAGTGGATCCTTTGAGTACGGATGATTTGAATGGTGAAGAGGCACGCTCCCGCATCCCATGCTCCGTTGGGTTGGCCGGAAGGGAAAGAGAGTGGCTTGGGTGAGAATGGGGGCTTTCAGGATGAAGCGGTTACCCCACCCTTTTGGGACTTCTGTGCAAGAAAGTTCACCCTTTTATCATTCATTTATTTTTCTTTTGTGTGTTGTTTTCCTTTCATTTAATTTCTTTGAAGTATTTTTTCACATTTTGTTTTGGATAACCCACTGACCTGCCTCTCTTCTCGAAGCCTTTATCGTTTTTTTTTCTTTTTTGTATTACAATTTATAACGTGCTAGTCATTTTGTTATGGCCTAACAGTGAGATTCCAACTACTGGTCTGAACACCGGCTGATCATTGTCCAGTGTTATAGTCAACTGGAAGTTCATGTGCACTGAATTCTAGCACTACATTCATTTAGTTAATTGCTTTTTTTCTAACTATCTGCGACACCTCAAGAGGAAATTCTGAAGCACTCAGCAACACCAGACCTATTCTTTTTGTCTTACGCCCTGACATTTGAAGACTGGTCCTCAGAATGACATGGGTGGTCCACCGCATTATCTCGACAGACCTGTACAGCTTCTCTTGTAGAGCGGTAGACATCTACCATGTCTTTTGCCTCAACCCCCTGGAGCGCCACGCAGTCTGGGGAGAATATGCTGTGTGATCTGGTCTGTTTTCTCATAGAAACATATGGGAGATCACTTAAAGTGGCAGCGGCTGCAGACGTGGTAGTTCAGGCGGTTATGCC
>JADBJO010000100.1:729027-731527 GCA_016801955.1 Conus betulinus | reverse complement strand
ATGTCAAAACACTATGATATGCTTTTTAACGTAAAAAAATGTAGCCAGGGTCCGTTTTCTTCGTGAAAATGACGTTTGACCTGAGTAGTAAGCTTAACCAAATGATCTGTAGTGTATCTCCCTTTCCTAAAGCCAGCCTGCTGGACTGGAATCTTGTTATTCTTTTCACAATAAAAATCGATCTGTTTGAGTGTAATTTTTGGTATAATGTTTCCAACATGAGAAGTAAGCGAAATTGGTCTATAGCTGTTAACTGAAGATCTAATTGTGCCCTCTTTTAAAATTGGTACAGCTACTGAACTCTTCCAGATTTTATGAATAGCGCCAATATCCCAACACTTTTGGAACAGAGAAAGTAGCAAACCTATCCAAGAAGGAGGCAAGTGACAAAGCATCTGGTAAGAAACGCCCTCTAGACCAACTGCTGAAATTGAAGAGGAAACAGAAGCTAATGCTTCTTTCAATGCTGTAATTTGTAAAGGGGAATTCAAATAGTGTTCTTGAATTGGGCTAGGGTCTGAATACATCTTTTTTCTTCCTCGATTGTTCTAAAAAGTTTAGCCTCTGAATTCAGGTTTGCAGTACAACTGTTACACGAAAAAGTATCCACAAAAGCCTCAGCCTTTTCTAAAGCAGTTGGAAATTCCGTATCTAATTTCACAGGAAATGATTGTGTCCTGTTATGTTACAATTTTTCATTTCTTTTATTTTTTTTCCAAACCTTGTACATATCTTTTGATTCTATAATCTCCGAATTACAAAACATTTCCCAATGTGTCCTTTTTGCTAGAGCGATGATCTTTTTGCAAACATTTTTGTGTATTTTCATAGATCGAAAGTTTTCCCTCAGTCTTATCTCAAATCCATGTCTTGAATGCCTTGCGCTTTGATGTCACTGCTATTTTACACACTCCTCTGTCCACCAAAAAATTACCAATATATTTACCAGTTTGAGAGTTTGCCACCTCTCCCTTGGAGTTTCCTGCAATGCCACCTCGCAGGGAACTGAGAGAGAAGTCGATATCCTTAGTTTATATAGCCTTTGCCTGCGTTTGTATTGGATAACCTTAGCGTTGCACGGTATTGACACTTGTTGCCATTGCAGCAAGAGAACGTCAAGCGTTGGACATTATCAATATCCAGTGAATTACTGATCAGCTGCTCAAAGAGAGGGGGAAGAGGTGTGTGTGTGGTGGGGGGGGGGGGAGCAGGAGGCGGGGGGGGAGGGGGGGGGGGGGGCTCTCAGCTCTTCGCCTGTTTCCCAGTCCATCGTTGGGCCGTTGATGACCAATGCCAATTTCTCCAGAATGCGAGAGATGGCGGATGAGGTGAGTGAGGGTGGGTAGGGGTAGGGGGAACGGGAAGTGCTCAGCTGCTCGCCCGTCACACAGTCCATCCTGGAGCCGTGATGGTGGTTTGACAATCTTCAAGCCTTTCTGACACTTGACGTTGAGTTAAGGCGATTGCCGTACCCTAAGATTGACCATTACGATCGCCTGTATCCCCTGTGATGGGTTGTGTGTGTGTGTGTGTGTGTGTGTGTGTGTGTGTGTGTGTGTGTGTGTGTGTGTGTGCGCGCGCGCGCGTGTGTTTTGTGCATATGTCCATAGCTTACCTTTAATCTCTCTGTGATAATTGCTACCGCTTCCCTTAAAACATCCTCACTTTTGCAGTAAAGGAATATGAGAAGGAGCAATGATGCCACATCTAAAACAAGGTTGTGACATCATATTTCAGTGCAGGAATGGCATACGTAGGGATATTTGGAAAGAGGGAATGTTAGACACCTTAAGTCATGCAGAAAGATATTTGAAAGCTGAATGGAAACTGCACATATTTGTAGCCAGGATTGCAATTTGTCACATACAGATGAGTCCAATTTCTCTTCAAGGATAAGCAGCAATATTTATTGCTTATCGTTCATCACTTAAAAGCAAGAAGCATGTCACATATGGGGAAATGTTTACAGCAGAGCACTTGAGTCACTGTTCGAAGGACATTGCATTGAAAACTAGGTACAGTTTCTGGCACAGTTAACACACCATTTGTTGCAACTTGCGTGCCGTGTTGACAGGAATGCATGCATTTAGAGCATCCCAAGTTTATAGTCACTTTGAAGGCAGAGACGGCGATCGTCCCTTGTGAACGGACATAGGTCGTGGATGGAAGAACATGAGGCGTTTTGAGCGTCACCACACGTCGTCCTCACAGGGAAGTGACAGCTGGCCATCAGTGAGAGTCATGTGGCGAATGCTGCCACATCATGCATGATGGCCCTGAATTGGGTAGCGGGGAGACTGCACACAGCGTGAAGGGTAATCACCTTGAACAAATAAGTCTGGTGTAAGGTTACGACGAACTAAAGACTGATTCAGAACTTCAAACGATCTTTGATGACGGGAAGAAACACACCTGCAAATATTGCTTGCTGATGTTCGACTGAAATATATTGTTAGACTTGCTGAATTCGAAACTGTTTTGAATAAGCTGTAAAATCGAC
>JADBJO010000100.1:689027-724027 GCA_016801955.1 Conus betulinus | reverse complement strand
TTCTTCAAAGAAGTTCGACCAGATTGCGTGCGTGCGTACGTGCGCGCGCGTGCATGCGTGCGTGCGTGAAAGAGATAACTATTTTCACGTACTTCTGGTATTTTGTAGAATAAAAACAAAACAAAAACAAAACAAAAAAAAAAAGCATGTTTAAAACATCTTGATTTAACGAGTTTTTGTATGTATTTCTATATCTGTGTATGTATAATACATATATGTATGTATGCCTGTATGTATGTATGTATGTATGTATGTATGTATGTATGTATGAATGAATGAATGAATGTATGTATGTATGTATGAATGTATGTATGTATCTGTCTACCTATCTGTCTATCTGTCTATCTATCTATCTATCTATCTATCCGTCCGTCCGTCTGTCTGTCTGTCTGTCTAACAATATTGCGTAAGATATTGACTTTGCAAGTGAAAGCCTAATAAGGCCCCTCCTGGTCGGTTAGACTATAAACAATATGAAGTGAATATAAATAGAGGACCTAACGATCGTGTGGTATTTTGCAGGATATGGGGCTACGGATGTGTTCTCTCTCCCATGAGAGAAAAAAATCGTTCAGTGAAGACAACGATCTGTAGATCGTCCTAATACAACAATTAGTGAGAACAAAAATCTTGGATCATCGAGCTCATTTAGGAAAGAAACTAAGAGTGTTAAAAGTCCGCTGTCTGGATGAGGGAACTAACACTTTGTTCAGTTAATAACAGTCTGAAGGGGTCTACATTACTTGTGTGGAAACTTTGGGATTAATTTTTATCGATTTTTTATCTTTAATTATCGATTGCTTATTTGTTTTGAGGAGGCTTGGACGACCTAGACGGATGTGTTTGAATTCAAGGTTTGGATGACCTTGATATGCAGCATATTACTTTGTTAAGACTTAGATGATCATTATTGATGTATTGCATGTTTGAAAAATAAGTATTGAAGTGAAGAGCCGCGAACTGAACGCAGCAAAAACTGAAGTGATGAACCTCGACTTATTGGTCTCTTCTCAGGCAGTTCAAGAACAAACAAAGAAGCACAGATATACAAACACTGTTTGGAAAAAAGTGCTTGTAAATAAGTTCTTCGTCACTATGAAAACCACCTACCGTGCGTGGGGCTGGGATGAGGCAGGAGGGGAACAATGCAATGAAAAGGACGACGTTAAAAGATGAATATGAAACCCTTCATTGACAGCAGCGGGGATCACCGAGTTCCGTAGTTTGAACGCAACCATTTGTGTATGTCCGACCAAAGTCGATCTTCGTCTCGTGGCTAAGAACTCTTCAATTGTCACGAATTTAGCGGCGGGTGGTAGTCTACCCATGTTATCTGATATAGAGCACCATCTATAATTTTGTGGCGTTTCCAACACGAGGGGCGAAAACATCACAGCCCAGTGCTGCCAGCGAAGGATAGAAATGAGAAATAGAGGAAGGCCTTACAGAACATAAATCGACGAAAGTAGATGATTAATCAGAGTGAATGAATGTAGTAGTAATTACCCTGTGCAAAAGGATCCAAAAACAAATGAAAGGGACAGCACAATAGCAAGTAACAGTTAGTTCGCAGTTCGGATAAAAGTAAAGGACTTTGAAACTTACTATTGCTAGTTTGTTTCTTGGCCTAAGATACCCTCCAGGGCATTGCAAGCTTGTTTCTTTGTTTGTTTTAATGGTTGTCTCATCTTCCACATCAGAGGCATTTACCCGCGCCACAGCCACAACGCCACAGCCACGTCCACAGCCACAGCCCAGCCCGGCCCGCCACAGCCCCGGCAGTGGCAATCCACAGGGAGCAGTCAATGTCAAGTCGTGAAGGGACAATCCACCAGAGGAGACACTGCACTGCTGCCGACTTACTTCAGTGGTGTTCAATTGTGCCTCATCTAATCCAACATATGCAGGACACCACCCTTCTGACGACAGTATTTGCTAAGTCGAGGAGCCAGCGTGAATGAGTTCTCCTCGGAAGGGCGCGACTTCTCCATTCGATGACAGTCCCCATTAATTTGGCAACAGAACCAAACAAAGGGTATGGACGTGGGGATGGGGGGTGGGGGATCGAACCTGAGGCCACCATGAAAGGGCATGAGGGACCAAAGAATGTGAGGCTTTTTTTTTAATTATTATTTTTAAATGCTGATCGATGAGAATGAGAATGATAAAGATGATGCTATGGATTTCCATTCTGCTCTGAGATTATATAACAGAATTGTACTCTATGCATACTTTGATAGCATAGCCCTGCATTAACCAGGCCCGACAAACGCAGACACCTGCAGTGCAGGTCAAGAAATCTTAGCAACACTGTCAGAGACGCATTCATGAAGTGGATGAAACTTGACAGAGTGGTCCCGGTCTACCCAGTTGAGAAGGGCGTTGCAGTTCGTCTCAGTCTCTAAAATTGCAAGTTTCGTGGTGCAGATTGACCTATGGTCTGCAACTCTTTTTGGAATTTCTGTGAGGCAGTTTTTGGTCATTTTGTGCGGGCTTTAAACATGCGTGTACGTGTTGCGCTGGAGCGCATGTGTATGTGTGTATTAATGCGCACAGGCGCGCGCGGGTGGGTGGCAGACGGTGGTAATTTTTTTTTTCTGGGCAAAAGAAAGCTTGCTGAGTGGAAACACATGCCACAGGCATTCTTGCAGCTTATCAAAGGGAAAGCGGCCTCAGAAGTCAAACACTGACAATCACACTCCGGATTCCCCAATCATATTTCACCTGCCGGAGCGCCGTTGGGGAAAAAAAAAGTAAAGTGGCAAATTGACTCTGTCTAAAGCAATCCACCCCCACGCCCTTTCCGCCAAAGGACACACGGGCTCCATTTAGCTCCTGGGGGAATTTTGAAAGGATATGTCAACATCCATTTCTTAGGTGCTATTTTACGATCAGGCCCGCAGCCGTTCCTCATCTGTCTGCCCCGTGCTGGCGCTCTGCTTCCAAGACGCTCACAGCGTGAGGCGCGCGCAGGGCTCTCCGGCAGCCGGTTCCAGACATTGTTATAGGTAGTCTGCGTCAAAAGGGCGTTCAGTTTTTTCCCCACCTGGTTACGGCTGGAAGGTCTGCGGGAAGGAGAGAGGACAGGAGAGCTACTTCAGAACATGCCTTGAATAGATGAGATCACCAATTGTTGATTGGTCGAACGTATCAAATTGATTGATTGATGATTGATCAAATTGATTGACTGATGATTTGGTCATGAAATGATTTGCGTTTATCATTCCCTCACTTTTTTGACATTTCAAGCCATTTTTTCTTTGAAAGAATTTCTTGTACAAACAATGCAATGCAATACAGTACAGTGACAATGATGAGGTTGGCAGCAGTGCTGTTTTCTTCCATTTCTGTGATAATTTACAGTGGGATGATGCAATATTAAAACACTGATGAGGTCGTTAAAAAGATAGATGTTTCAGTTCAAGAGAAAAGAAGAACTTGACCTTTTTGGCGCCCCATAATTCTTCTCCCATATCCACCGCCATTCCCATACTCATCCACTCCGCAAATCCAAACTGTTCCCTTCATCGCAGCTCACGGCTCGTAGTGACCTTGAGTCATGAGCCTGGTGACAGTCTGTCGAACTACGAGTTTAGATGTAGAAGCAATTCGCTTCTTAGTTGTGTGTGTGTGTGTGTGTGTGTGTGTGTGTGTGTGTGTGTGTGTGTGTGTGTGTGTGTGTGTGTGTGAGAGAGAGAGAGAGAGAGAGAGAGAGAGAATTGGGTGGGGGGGGGGGGGGGGGGGGGGGGGGGGGGGGGGGGGGAAGAAGATATACGCGGATAAATACGATGTCATAGGAGAAACCCTGACAAAACCCTGACATCAGTTTTCTCTCTCTCTCTCTCTTCTCTCTCTCTCTCTCTCTCTCTCTCTCTCTCTCTCTCTCTCTCTCTCTCTCTCTCTCTCTCTCTCTCCTCCCCCTCTCTCTCTCTCCCTCTCCTCTCTCTCTCTCCTCTCTCTCTCTCTCTCTCTCTCTCTCTCTCTCTCTCTCTCTCTCTCTCTCTCTCTCTCTCTCTCTCTCTCTCCTCCTCCAATGAGTGGCATTAATTCCACGTCGCTCTCATTTCGGTTCCTGCATACATGGCCACTACACTCTGTTGTTGAGTTGTCTTTACGTATTTTCTGTTTACAAGACGGTGCTTTTTGGACACGGTTTCTTGTTGGCAGAGTCCTTCCGTGTCCTTGACTAGATCTTGTTTAGGGTCGGGTATCGTGGTCTGTGCCTTTCCTAAGGTTTGGAGGGCAGAGGAGTTTTACAGGGTGGCCGTTGACTGTTGTGGATTCTCTGTGACTACCAGTGGTTTGAAAAAAAAAAAGCCTTTTTTTTTTAACTCTTAACAAAGGAAGCAGTCATAACAGTAAAACAGCTGAAACACAAAAAGGTAATGATTGAAAGAACAATTACCATCAGGATCACCATCATTTCATTATGACAGTCACTGTAATAATGAAGAAACGCGTGGCAATGTTGACCGTAAAAGTAGCCAAACACTGTAAACACATGTTTTTTCTCTCATTTGGACTTTTGAAGGTTTCATGAACGTATTTGATTAAGGGGAATTATGTGGTGTTGTCGATTTCAAAACACCTATAAGCAAAACACAGGATATGCGGTTATTTAGTTCACATTTGAGCTTTTTTGCCCCTCTCTCAGAAGCATTTGGCATTGTGTAGAAATCAATTGTACAAACAGGAAAACAACAACAACAATAACAACAACAAACATTCATTTAGGTGAATAGTTAATCTTTGTTTTACTCCATTATCAAAAATACATCTCTGCGACACAAATTCTATCGATATGCATTTAATCTTTTGCTCTCCTTCTTCGTCTTTCTCTTCTTTTGGCATCAGTATTATCATTTATTACCCACAGTAACAACAGTGGTGGCAATAGTAATACTGAGTCGAACAGATCGTAACAGCAGTAGCAAGAACATTAAAATTCAGATGAGGATTCTGTTGATCGCTCCATGTTGACTACCATAGCTGGGCGTGCGACAGAACGCGCTTGGGTGTGGCTGTATATAGGGTGACCGAAACAGGCAGCATTGTAGTCCTTGCCAGGGGAAATAATTCGTTTCGCGGCGTCCGTTGCGAAAGATGATGATGATGATGATGATGATGATGATGATGATGATGAACTTTTCGCAATCATTTAAACAACAAAAACATGATTATGGCAGGAAATTGCTTGTCTGCCCCACTTAAGGTTTGGGCATGATTGTGAAGCAGCTAATCTCAGACTGTGAGAGCCAGTAACCCCACATGTAGTTTGAAGCTGTACAAGTATTAGCGTGTACGACACAGGTATACGTGTCAATGTTAAAGTTTCGTTGTTTATAGATTATCTTTGAGCGCTGTCGAAATTAAATCATGCCCAATGACTTAACAATGACAGTGTCTTCGTCCTAAACACTCTATCCATTTGCAAGAAACTGTTTCCTCGTGTACACACACTCCGTGCGCATAAAGTAAGGTGACAGATCAGCAGTGAAAATGAAGAGTTTAATCTGCCTTTCGGGCTGACAGTCAATGCGTGAGGACTTTTGTTTGGCAGATATTGGTGCAGCTAGCAGATCGTGGAGGGGTATTGTGATTTGATTCCTCAACACCACCACTGGGGATCTCCCTGTACATAAGAATTTGCTCGTATGTGAATACATTACCGTTGCAGGAAATTTCATAAAGTTTTGCGACTGTAAGTGTGCATTAGATGCCGGAATTTGCTTGGTGCTGTCGCCAGACGCTTCGCGTGTTGCGATGCACTATACGTGCAGCCTGTGTGTTGATCTTCAGCAAGGAATTGGAGGAGTGGGGTATGCCGATATTTGAATCAAGCATGTTTAGACCCCTCTGACAGAGAGTCTGAATGTGGCTTTTACGCAGATGTTCAATACACTAATTCAGTTTCCAGCTTCACAGAGTAAATTGTCAATGTAGAGCACTTACAGACAAAGGACCGATTACATTGTACAGTGTTGCATGTTTCAGGGAAAGAGGTGATAAGTACAATGGTGCTGAACTAACACACATTTACATAGAATAACTGATATTGCAAAGAAGTGAGACACTACAAAGTCTGTAATCCTAGATGTTCATGGATCACTTTTCATTTTGACCGGGGGATATGTAGTAAGTTCTTGTTCCCACAGTGGGGAAATCTGTACTGTATGAAAACCGACGTCGTCGTGTCAGAGAGAATTTCTTTTGCTTGATATTGTTATTTTTATATCAATATTAGTCTAATAAGGCGCACGAAACAGCATCTGGCATAGTTCTTCGCTACGCAGTGAACACAACGCTGTGTGTGATGTATATTCGAACATAGCCAAAGCAGTCCAGCGCTCAGTATGATTGAGCGCTGCTTTACAGAAACACCGTGTTAGTTGCCCCGTAAATACATTTTGTGATCAGTGTTTAACACACACAAGGGATACACCACTAGTTATGGTCTGTGATGAATTTGGATCGAAATTCCGTTCTCCAAACAGATAAATTTTTAACAAAATTTACCACCGGGAGTCCAAATGAAGTGAGGGGAGGGAAGCAATTTCACCCAGTGTCCGGGCCGTGTACACCCACTAAATCGCAGGGGAAATCAGGGGGTGGGCGGCAGTCGACTCTTCTTCGGCCACCCCCTACTAACTGGGGCCTTCCGCTGACGTTAGGCGGGGCATCTCCTCAGCAGCACGCGGGTGGTAAATGCGTTTTGTAACTGTGGACATTCATCAAGTCGGGAGCTGGCAGGCAAGGCACCCTTGCCGCAAAGACTCGTGCTGCTGGTTGGCCCCACCGATGAGGGACTCCTTGCCGTCCCCCCCTCCCCCTCCCCCTCCCAACCCTGCTCGCAGGGAAATCACTGAGAACAGGGTACTGTTTTCGGTCTTGTCTGTGTATTATTATTATTATCATCATTACCATTAATGTTATTATTATTATTATCATCATTATTATTGATATTATTATCATCATTATCATCATTATTATTATTATGAATACTTATATAGCACCTATCCTCGGCAAGAGACCAAACTTTAAGCGCTTTACAGTCCACACTCGTTTACACAACGGGCTGCCTACCTGGGTAGTGCCGACTGAAGAGCTGCCGGCTGGCGCTTCATTCAGTCGTCGTTTCCCGTGTCAACCCGTCAGTATCATTCAATATCGTTCACTCAATTTCCTTACTTCCTTCATTCTTTCCATTTCATACGCAGGGTGCATGCTATGCATAACGTGTCATCCACACCAACAGCCAAACTGGCTTTCTCTTACGAAAATTGGTGATGGGATTTTACGTGTGTGCAAGATGTAACTGTGTGCAGTATAACTGGAAAGCACGCATTATCAACATTTTCATAGTTGTTTGGTTAGTCAGTGTCTTCAAGCGATTACGTTTTGTTTTCATCCGTGTGCAAAGATTACGAATTTGAAAAACCAAAAACAAACAAACAAAATACAATCAACAACGATTTTTCAGAAGCAAGTTTATACCAAAGTGTTTTAAATGGAGATGTAATATTCATTTGTAAGTTAAGCACTCAGGGTTCGCTTTCCTTCTGGGACGCCGTTCTTCTCTAAGCATGCGATCTGTGTTCATGGACTGGACAGTGGTTTCCACTTTTCCTTGTTTGTAGATTTTTTGAATCTAAGTGTAGTCCATCACTGCCACAGCGATACTTCACATGGCTGCCGCCATAACAAACACGGCCGTTACAGAGCAGCCATCCCAGATACCCGCCACCCCTTACACTGTAGTCATAATAGCAAGGACCTTCCCCCTTAACTGCACGCTTCGAGCCGGGTGGCGCTGACGAAGGAGGTCTGGTACTAACCTCGGCTGCATAGTGCGCCTGCAGCCGCATCTTCATACCTGTGCGTGCTAGACGCGGATTCAGAAGCACTTATTTTTGCAAATGTAGACGTACATAGCAGTGCGTACGCACACAGATACAGATACAGGCATAGACACAGACAGACAGACGAACAGATAGACGAACAGATAGACACATACACACATACATACACACTTGTGCACTCACACGTGCATACATTCATGTAAAAAGAGACACGCTCACACTCATACAAACGCATAGACACACAAAGACACACACAGACATATATACACAGACACAGACAGACAGACAGACAGACACGACACACACACACACACACACACACACACACACACACACACACACACACACACACACACACACACACACACACACACACACACACACACACACACAGATGCGCTCACGAATACAGACACAATTATGCACACAAACACACACACACACACACACACACACACACACACACACACACACACACACACACACAGAGATGCGCTCATGACTATAGACAAGCACACCTCCCCCCACACACACACACATCACACATACACACACACACACACGCGCGCGCGCGCGCGCGCGCGCACTCGTGCGCGCACACACTCACACACACGCATACGCGCTTACACACACACACACACACACACACACACACACACACACACACACACACACACACACACGCACACACAGATGCGCTCACGAATACAGACACAATTATACACACACACACACACACACACACACACACACACACACACACACACACACACACACACAAGATGCCCTAACGAATATAGACAAGCGCACCCCCCCCCCCCCCACCCCACACACACACACACACATCACACATAGACACTCACACACACACACACACACACGCACACACACACACACACACACACACACACACACACACACACACACACACACACACACACACACACACACACACACGTGCGCACATACACACACATACACACGCACGCACGCATGCAGGCAGGCAGAGAGAGAGAGAGAGAGAGAGAGAGAGAGAGAATGTCGAACTCAAAATTCTTCTTGTGAAATTTTTTTTTTTCCACAAAAATGTAATGACTGGCTTATAGCAGTGTATGTTGCGTCGATTTCTTTTCTTTCAATTATTGCTTTATTGTTGGCGATCGGACTGGCGCGATACAGTCCACATCAACTGTAAATGATGTGAAATAACCATTTCTGGCGACTGGGGATCAAAACCAATATAAACAGACAGCAAATGCAACCGCCAAAACAATAATATATTAAGATGGGCAGCGAAAAAATGGCACTGTCAGTGTTGTGCACCGGAATTTGAACCCGTGATGTTTAACTGCGATCTTGGTGGAGTGGGGGTTGGAGGGAAAGGGGAGTAGACTGACTAACCTTCAACGTTTCACTGGTGTCTATTTGTGAGTGAGGGTTGGAGGGAAAGGGGAGTAGACTGACTAACCTTCAACGTTTCACTGGTGTCTATTTGTGAGTGAGGGTTGGAGGGAAAGGGGAGTAGACTGACTAACCTTCAACGTTTCACTGGTGTCTATTTGTGATTGAGGGTTGGAGGGAAAGGGGAGTAGACTGACTAACCTTCAACGTTTCACTGGTGTCTATTTGTGAGTGAGGGTGGAGGGAAAGGGGAGTAGACTGACTAACCTTCAACGTTTCACTGGTGTCTATTTGTGAGTGAGGGTTGGAGGGAAAGGGGAGTAGACTGACTAACCTTCAGCGTTTCACTGGTGTCTATTTGTTGCTGCATGGTAAGAAAGAATTTGTGTGATCGCACACCAAGTTTATTGGTGTGCGCCGTGTGGCCAAATGGTTCCAAAGCCGAAACCCTCTACTGTCTCAAAGGGGAAACATGACCGAAACCTGTCACAAGAAGAGAAGCTGTACGGTTTGTTGAGGATCTGAAGTGGACCACCCATTTCAGCCTGATTACCAGTCTCCATATGTGATGGCGAAGAGAATTGATATATAACACCTATAGGACAGAATGATTGTTGATCAGGTTTAGTGTTCTGAATGTACTGCTCTGGACCAAACCCACTGGCGTCACTTCTGTGAATAATAATTCGTATTTGCACATTTATCCGCAGTTGTTCCTGCGTGGACACAAACACGTAATCTAGATGAACAGACTTTGATGAGGTCTTGCTGCGGGGATTGATGAGGTCTTGATGCGGTGACCGACTGGGACCAGGAGTGGGATAGAGCTGGGGATGGAGATAAACGGGTTCCTGTATTTCTACCCGTACCCAACAGGCCCACATGTGTGAAAAGGGGGAGGGATAGGTGTGTGCGTGTGTGTGTGTGTGTGTGTGGGGGGGGGGGGGGGGGGGGGGGGGGGGGGGGGGGGGGGGGGGGGGGGGGGGGAGCGGTTGCGGTGGTTGTGGGGCAGTCTGAAAGCGTATTCCCGGGAAAAGAGTGAAAAGAAAGAAAGAGCGACGGAAAGAAAGAAAAAAAAAAAACAAAAAACAAAAAAAAAAAAAACAAACAAAAAAAAAAAAAAACCAAGATGCAAAGCATATAAACGTACTTCCAATTTATCCTGAATACGCGCGATATATTCCATAAAGAGTAAAAACCGTCTTGGGCAGGTGTAACCGCTAGTAATGGCTATTCTGGTAAACATCGGCCATCATCTGTGACCTTTAATGAACATACTTACAAATTTTCAGAAAGATCAGCCAAGAACTTTCAGAAATTTTCCATAAAGAAGAAAACCATTATGGGCCGTTAGTAACGGCTATAACGGTAAACTAAACATCGAGCATCTCTGTGACCCCTAATGAACATACCTACACATTTTCAGAAACATCGGCCCTTACTTTCTGAGATATTCCATAAAAAAAAAAAACCGTTATGGGTCGTTATAGCCGTTAGTAACGGCCATAACGGTAAATCAAACGTCGGGCATGATCCGTGACCCATAACGATTATACCTACAAATTTTCAGAAAGATCGGCCAAGTACTTTCTGAGACATTCCAGAAAAGACTATTATGGGCCGTTACAGCCGTCAGTAACGGCTACAACGGTAAACTAAAACGTCGGGAATAATCCGTCGCCCATAATGGACATACCTACAAATTTTCAGAAAGTTCGGCGAAGTACTTTCTGAGCTACTCGATAATGAAGAAAAACCATTATGAACCGATATAGCCGTTAGTAGCGGCTATAACGGTAAACTAAAACATTGGGCATCATCCGTAAGCCATAATGAACATACCTGCTAATTTTCACAAAGATTGGCCAAGTACTTTCTGAGATATTCCATAAAGAAGAAAAACCGTTACAGGCCATTACAGCCGTTAGTATAACGGCTATAACGTTAAAATAAAACATCGGGGACATCATCCGTGACCCATAATGAACATACCTGCTAATTTTCACAAAGACTGGCCAAGTACTTTCTGAGATATTCCATGAAGAAGAAAAACCGTTACAGGCCATTACAGCCGTTAGTATAACGGCTATAACGTTAAAGTAAAACATCGGACATCATCCGTGACCCATAATGAACATACCTGTTAATTTTCACAAAGATCGGCCAAGTACTTTCTGAGATATTCCATAAAGAAGAAAAACCGCTACAGGCCGTTACAGCCGTTAGTAACGGCTCTAACGGTAAAATAAAACATCGCTTATTATTCGTGATGCATAATGAACATACCTACAAATTTTCAGAAAGATCGGCCAAGTACTTTCTGAGATATTCCATAAAGAAGTACCGTTTCAGCCGTTAGTAACGGCTATAATGGGGTAAACTAAAACATCACACACCATCCGTGACCCATAATGAACATACCTGTAAATTTTTACACAAAGATCGGCCAAGTATTTCTGAGATTTCCATAAAGAAGAAAACCCGTTACAGGCCGTTACAGCCGTTAGTAACGGTTATAACGGTAAACTAAAACATCGGGCATTTATTCGTGACCCATAATGAACATACCTACACATTTTCAGAAAGATCGGCCAAGTACTTTCTGAGATATTCCATAAAGAAGAAAAACTGTTTACAGGCCATTATAGCCGTTCGTAACGGCTATAACGAGGTAAACTAAAACATCGGGCATAATCCGTGACCCATTATGAACGTACCTGCTCATTTTTACGAAGATCGGCCAGGTACTTTCTGAGATATTCCATAGAAAAGGAAAACAGTTACAGGCCGTTACAGCCATTAGTAACGGCTATAGCGGTAAACTAAAACATCGGGCATCATCCGTGGCCCATAATGAACATACCTACTCATTTTCAGAAAGATCGGCCCAGTAGTTTTGTCTGGAGCGAGTGGAACACATTTTGACCACGGACACACAGACACATAGACAGACACACAGACAGCATTTCTTAGTTCCCATTCTAAAGTACTCCCTGTTCTAGAAGAACTAGAAGAACTGGGAGTACAAAAAAGGAAACATCATCAGATGACAATTACTTCTTAATCAGTTTTGTTTATGGCAGGAGATTGTGGACATTGTGCTAGTTAGAAGAAACCCTTGTAAGTTCTTTTTAGGATGGGTTGTAATGTTCGCATTCTTCTAGCCAGAGAGGCTGTTGAGGACGAGTTGTTCACAGTGTACCATTTGTGGTCGAACCACGTTTCACCCCAGTCACCTTTTGCCTAATCATGTTTCATCCGATGCGTCTTTTTACTGTATACATTCATCACGTTTCGACATTATTCAGGAAATATCAAGTTGTATTATCTCACTGACCGTATATCATACTCTCTCTCTCTCTCTCTCTCTCTCTCTCTCTCTCTCTCTCTCACACACACACACACACACACACACACACACACACACACACACACACACACACACACACATACTGACTGACTGACTGAAACCAATTTATTGTCAGATTAACTCAAAGTTGTACTGACACACACACATACACACACACACACACACACGTCTGACCAAAATACCGACACAGAGACATGGAGAGCAACAGCTGGGTGAACAGAGATCTTGAGAAGCAAGCACAATTCGCCTGGGAGAGTTGACCATATTCGGCGAACCATGTTTGTACCCCATCATACATAGCGACGGAGACGAACAACAAAGAGGATGCTTGAAGACGCAGCCCTTGATTCAACGTCTTTCCCACTACAATCCACTTCAACCTCGATATAAGCAAGTCAAATACAGCTAGAAATGAAAACACTTCTTATCTTACTTTCAACCGCCATATTTATTTTTGTCAGACAGCACGACTTATAACTATTTCTGATCGTACCACAAATTTTATTTTTGGTGAACACTGTGTGAGCAGTTGATTGAAATGTTACACTTGAGATTGTCAGATTTCCGGGAAGAGAACACTGGCAGTCGTGTGCACAAAGGACTGAACAAAATTGGGTGTAGGCCTATCCGTTGTTCATTTGGGGGTGTGAACGTTCTTTGCCTTTAGTTTTGTCTCCACTTAAGGTTTAAAAAAAAGTAGAGTCAGGCACCAAGTACGTCTCGTACATAATGCCCCACCTCCCTACGCCCCTTCGCCAACACACACATAGCTTCACCCATCCCGCATCTCCGTTCCTTCCTTCCATTCATATCCGGTGCTTCTCTTTTCCTATCCTCAGGGCACTCCAAACTGTGACATGATATGTCCACAATATTCCACACCGGCGAGTCTTCAGTTTATCCATCAGTACAGCCCCAGTGACAGCGGAACATTCCCAGCAAAACTCAGAGTAGAAACCTAGCCTGCCAACACAGCGATGAGTGCAAAACCTTACTGACCACTGGAGGGCCTTCAACATACAGCAGTTTTCGCTAATACCTCCAGGATTCCTGCCTAAGTGAACGAAGAAGACCATCCTATAGTACTTTTGATCTCAAATGATCATCACCCATCAGTGACTGAATGACTCCCCCCCCCCCCACCCCCCCCCCTCCTTCTCAACGGGCATCATTTTACCAGTGCCATTACATCACTTCACCTATGACAATGATTAGCACCCCGCAGAATTTCAGAAGCAACGATTATCATCCTGTTACACTTTTGTTATTAAATGATCATCGCTCATTTTGTGGTTTGTGTGTGTGTGTGTGTGTGTGTGTGTGTGTGTGTGTGTGTGTTCATGTGTGAAAACTTCCCACACTTAGTCTCATTATGATCTTAACTCACACCCAGACTCCGTTTAAATGCTTGTGTGTGTGTGTGTGTGTGTGTGTGTGTGTGTGTGTGTGTGTGTGTGTGTGTAACACATGATACCCCGTTTCTCATTGATCTTTCCTATCTCCTCTCAACCAGCATGAGCATATCAATGCTAACACATTATTTCACCTGCTACATTGAACATCATCCCACAGTATTGTTTACTTATTCAACAACACTATTTGTATGAACTTCCCAACACCACCCTCCCACCCCACGGTGGCTGGAGAGATATGAGCTCTCTCTCTCCCCCCCTCTCTCTCTCCCCCCCCTCCCACATTGCCCTCTTCACCTCCTCCACTCCCTCCCCCCCGCGAAACGATACCTTATCACCCATTGATCATTTCCATTCTCTTCCCGTCATTATTAGCACTACCCACACCCCCCACATACAACTACCCACGCATGAGTGCTATCATCACCATCACCACCCAGTAAAGTCATTTATTTATTTACTTATTTGTTTTTTGTTCCCCCTTTTTACTTAAATTCTATTCATTTATTTAGTATTATTTATTTGTCTATTTCATTTTTTTGCCCAACTAAGCTCTATTATCAATCCTCCATAACCACTACCGTCACAAATATATCATACCACTCTACTAAACCAGCTACTCAAGCTACAAACCCCATTGCTTCACTCCCCGTCCCCCCCCCCCCCCCCCTCCCCCCACTTTCCTTACTTTTTCCTTTCCCATCATTCCCTCTGTCGTTTTCGTCTGGCGGCCATTTTTTTCGGGTGCCGAAGTTATGGAAAGAAATGGCTTTACGTTCTTCGTTCGTACTGTCCTAAATGTCATTTGTTTTTGCCTGAAGAAGACCCAAAAGATCGAAATGCATTGTGCCTTGTCATGTGCTTTGTTTGCCTATGTCCTTGGCGGTAACTAACCCCCTTTCTCTTTCTAAATTTCGCTTCATTTTCCGCCCTCGGTCACTCCGTTTTGAAACTATCCTCAGTGTTTTTGTGATTGTGAATGTATTCAATTATCTGTTTATAACGTAAAGCTCTGCATCCTTGAAACGTGGTTTGGCATATGTATGGGTAGCGTATAACTTTATGGACTAGTCTGCAAGCTCCATGAACCTTGCTAACATCCGTTTCAGATTCTGTTCTTTGTTTTAGATGCTTTTACAAGTATTATAAAGCACTGTTACGGCGCAGACCGTCGCAAATCCACAGTTAGATACACTACCTCCAAACATGGTGAGTCTCCAAAAAGGAACGTCAGGTTTGGTCACGGTTGCAAAATTACGTGGGGATGTCTCCATGTTTTGTTGAAATTCCGTCAAAACATAGGAAGGGGGGGGGGGGCAGTAGGGAGGGGGTTGTGAAAGGGAAGGAGGGAGGGGAGGGAGGGGGGGAGGGGGGGGGGGGGGAGATTCCCACGATTTCACTTGTTGCAATATTTGATAGGTTGTGGCATGATGACCTTTAATGTGGTGAAAAGGTGAACTACATTGGCAGCCAAATTGTCTACATATTCCGTTTTTCTTTACCTTCATGATTATCATCATATCATCGTTATCATTACTATTACTGTTATTGATATTGTTATTATTTTGATTATTATCATCATTGTTATTATTACTGGTTTGTATGGATCAGTCTTTTGTATTTTTTACTTTTCTCAAAATGGAACGTTTTCTTCTTTTCGTTTTCTTAGAGAGAGAGAGAGAGAGAGAGAGAGAGAGAGAGAGAGAGAGAGAGAGAGAGAGAGAGAGAGAGAGAGAGAGAGGTGGTGGTAGATATGGTATGGTCGGATTATAGCTCTTCGAAAATAAAAGATGACACAGGTGCTGTCACCGCGATTTATGAAAATGCGATAAATATTGCGCCCCCCCCCCCCCCCCCCCCCCTCCTTCTCCACTTTCTGTCGACAAACGTGGCAGTTTACCTAGGGTACTTGCCATGTCTTGATGCATTGTGGCATCTCCCTGGTTCACCCCTAGCCCTCCCCCCTTCTTCCCTCATCCCCATCAAATTTTTCTGCGTCCCCTCCCCTCGCCCCCTCGGCGCCCTTCCCCTCCTTATCGCAACGTTTTGTGGCCAAATGCGACAAATCGTGGGACTGTGACACCTCACGTTGTTGCCTGTTTTCATACAATCTGGGGCGTTTGATGTTTTAACGTAGATGTGTCGTCTTACTTAAGATGCTTTTATGCCCAATTGTATAACTTTACTATCAGATCTCTGCATGAAATGCATGGTGCTGTTCACGGGAACAGTACTATAGATCGACATCTATTGTCGTTTCTGTCTTTGTGTGTGGCTCGTTTCTGGCTTAGGTCTATTCTTCCATCCGAACGACTAGTTCTCGGACCCGATTTTCAGTTTGATGGTGAAAGGGGAAAGGGTAAAACGTTCTATATGAGACTCGAAAGACCAGCATGGGATTTTCTCCACGTCCAATACGAATGATTTATCCACTCAGCCACATTTCTGGATTTCGATTAGTTTAGTGCAGTTTCACCAAACTGACATAAAATAAATGATAATCGTCTGACGTCAACTTGTTTGTTTAGTCCCGTAGTGCACATTTATTGATTTAAGACACGATTGAGAGAAGGCAATTTAGAGAAAGGCACGTGACAAGGAACTACACCTTTGTGTAGATGAGTCAGAAACAGGTTAGCAAAAACTGACTTCATTTTGTTGTTGTTTCACAAGGCATGCCTTTTGGATGACGTCGAGACGTGGTTGGAGTTGTCGGTCTTGAAGCCAATGGGTGAAATGAAACGTGTCTTCGAAAACTAGAAATGACTCAGCGCAGCACGACATGGGCATCTGTTTTGTACTGATGTAACCTTGCCCTTTCTGACACCATGACCGCGTGCTTTGAGAAACACGTCATTGTGCCTGTGACATTTCCCAAGACAGTCGCTACAACATTTCCACAAGCGCGCTCAATAACGGTTTTTGTTGGATGTCATCGGTCTGACTAGGCTGTGGACAGGGAAGGGGGCTCGGGATGGGAGGTGGGGGGATGGGATGAGATGGAGGGGACATTTACAACAGGAAGCCGACAGTGGCTGACATTAGTACAAGCTTACTTAGTTCACTGATGAGTCATGCGGTGTAAAACGTCACGAGTGATCCTCTACGTGCTCCCGCAGTTCTCGTAACGGCTATAAAGGCCATGAGGGACTTTTTTTCTGTATGATGTTCGGTAGCTGGCTTAGTACACAACATGTACACCCGACCCCATCCCTACCCTCTTACCCCCACCCTCCAGATATCCTCCTCCCCACCATACAGTCCTTCCTCTTCGGTCCACTTCTACATACGCCTTCAGGAAGTTGGCTGAAAAACATGGCAGTAAAGGGAATGTTTAATAAGGACAGCAACATTGTGCGAGCATTGTCCGGTACTTGCGTGCGCTCTCTCTCTCTCTCTCTCTCTCTCTCTCTCCGTCTGTCTCTCTCGCTTTCACACACACACACACACACACACACACACACACACACACACACACACACATACAAACAAACATGCAGACAGCACGCAACACACACACACGCACGCACACACACGCGCGTACGCACGCACGCACGCACAACCCACACACATACATACACACAAGATTAAGATTTCAGATGAAAACCTACAGAAAACCAGTTGCAACGCATCGCTCAACGCTATACCAGGGTAACTTAAGGCGATCAAACAAACATGGTCACTTCAAGTGAAAGTTCAGCGTCTCGGGGCGACTGCCTCACAGTCATAGCTTGAAAGGGCTTAAAACGGCCCCTTTTATCAAAATCAATCTGGCACCTTCAGTTTATTTAATGTTAGGTGTATCAAACGATCAGTTACATTAAAATAAAAAAGATCTGATAAACTTTCACTGTTGTCAAAAGATTTGTTGAAAAATGTGAAGAAAGGGTATACGTTTTCTGGATTCTGTTGGTTTGTTACAGGAGTTTGTAACTCAGATACTAAATATGGATTTTCTTAGAGTTTGTACGTCAATATGTTTGGAAGATTCTGTCAGTATTATTTCTTGTTGCATGATCGTGCTGTCCAGTTCTTAATCAGTGTTCTCAAATGACAGGCATTATCTCCGCTTTTATTTCGTCGAGTATCAGTGCAGCATTGAAAGCAATTGTACTTTCCAAAGCTTGGTGATATCTTCTTTGTATCGCGGTTGTAATCTTCAGTTCAGATAGAAATCCTCTGCGCCTTTGAAAAGCTTTTTTTTTTTTTTTTTTTTTTGCTGTCCCAACCTCTGCGCAACTTCAGAGGCTGTGCACCCACGCCGCTCACCTCGACACCCCGTCCACAGCCACAGCCCGGTCGGCCCCGCCGCGGCCCCGACACCGGCAATCCACAGGTAGCAGTCAATGTCAAGTCGTCAAGAGGCAACCCACCGGAGGAGACACTGCACTGCTGCCGAGTCACTTCGGTGGTGTTCAGTGGCGCCTGTTCTGATCTAACATACGCAGGACACACCACCTACTAAGCCCCCTACTGACGACAATAATTGCTTAGTCGCTGAGCCGGCGTGAGTGAGCTCTCTCCCCTGGAGGACGCCACCACGTCCGTCCAACGACAGCCCCCATGGACTCGCCGATACCGGTGACCCCGACGGAACCAAACCAAGACCACAGACGTGGAGAGGACATCGAAATTGAGGTCACCATGAGAGCAGGGCATGAAGGGCCACAGAATTTGAGACAATTTTTTTTTGATGCTGATCGATGAGAATGAGGATGATTAAGATGATGCTACGGATTTCCATTTCGGTCTGAGACTACATGACAGGGCTGTTCTCTACGCTTCCTTTCATAATATATCCCGGCGTCAACCAGGCCTGAGAGATACAGGCACCTGCAGTGTTGGTCAGGAAATATGAGCAACACTTTCAGAAACGCATCCATTAAGTGATGAAACTCGACTGTGTGTGTGGTCCCAGTCTTCCCAGCTGAGCCCGCAGCAAACTCAACTCTGGGTAGGAGCCGGTCGGGGCAAAAAACCCACATGACTCTGATGGGATTCGAACCCACGACCTTCCAGCCGGGAGTCCGCGACGCTAACCACTTCGCCACGGCGGCTGCTGCCTTTCAAAAGCTTTATTCTCTCTGCCTCATCCCTCACAAGTCGTTTGGAAGCTCAAGCTGAACCTTTGATCGTCTGCAAGGAAAAACGCTAGTGGACATCTTCAACGCCAGCTGGAAAATATGCGCCCTTACTCACGCGCCCGCTCAGTCATGGATAATATCACTATGATCCCTATCCACGAAAAGGGAAAAGACAGAACCAGAGTAGACAGCTACAGACCCATCAGTCTGACCAGCTGTGTTGGGAACTTCAGGAAAGGCTTATCAACAAAGGGCTAACTTGGTGACTGGAGAAAAAAAAAAGAGATTATCTCTGATAAGCAGGCTGAATTCAGACAACACAGATCCACAGAGGACCTGATCACCTACATTTCATAAATAATAGGAGATACGCTCTCGAAGACAAGAAGCATACCATACCAGTCTAGATTTGACATAGATGAAGCTTTGATATAGTCTGGAAAAACGGTCTGAAGCTGAAGATGTGCCAGTATGGGATTACAAGCCACATGTGCAACTGGATCAGCCAGTACTTGTCCAACAGAAAAGCCCGGGTACAAAGTAGAAAGCATCAGAACAGACAGAAAAGAAGGCGTCGTCCCACAAAATCCTCTTCCTCATGCTGTTTGTCATCTTCATGAATGATATTCTGGATGAATCTCTGCATGATATCCAAGGTGCAGATTATGCAGATGACCTTGTCATCTGGTGCTCTGAACAGTATGTTACAACAGCCACAGTAAAGATTCAGGAAGCCAAGATCAAGACATGGACAAAGAAATGGCTTGCGACTATCAATGCCAGGAAAACAACATGTACTATCTTCTGCCTGGCTACAAAAGAACAAAGTGCGCGCCTCCATGTGAATGGTCACTTCTTCCCACAGGGCAAGCCACCAACTTATCTATGAATAACTTTTGACTCAAGAATGACCTGAAAACGACAGATCGATAGCTACACAGCAGAGCCAGACTGCGCGTGGTTTTGATGAAAAGAACTTATCAGTATCCACCTGGGGTGCAGACGCTGTACCTTGGACGAGTAAAACATGTCCTGGAATATGGAGCAGCTATATCGGGTTCGGTATCTAAAACCAACTTCAACAAAAAAAAGAATTCAGAACCAGGCATCTTGGATCATAACAGGTGCATGTATGAGAATAGTGGGGCCATACGTCCGAGAGCCGACATCTTCTCCAGTGCTTTGTCAGTATAGGAGACTGTTAAAAACATCAAAACAAGGAAACCAGCTCGCTTGTCTCTGCCCTTGCCATTCTGCAGTAGTCCACTGAACTGCGACGTATATGGCAAAGGGAGGACATCATCTCTACTTGGAGCAGGAAGTCTCCTTTGAAGAAGAAAAAAAGCCAAAAGCATTATCAAGGAGAAGCAGAAAAGAAGATGGCTCGAGCAGCACTCAGACTTCAACAAGAAAGATGCAATATACCTGCTGCTGCCCAGACCAAGTAAGCATTGTGAGAATGAGGACAGGGCACTCCAGACACAAACATCACATGTTCACAAAATTCTGCATTGGCAAATCTTCAGGGTACCCATTCAGTACAGCCCCAATGACAGTGGAACACTTCTTACAGGACTGTCCAACTCATCAAAAGCTAAGAGCAGAGACCTAACCCGCTGACACATTGACAAGGGAGAAGCTCTGCGGGTCTCAGGAGGGCATCCGCCGTACAGCAGCCTTCGTCAGTGCCTCTGGGGTTCCAGCCTGAGTGTATGAGGAAGAAGATTCTTTATGTGAAACAATTGACGAAGGAGGTAGGGGAATTTCCAGTAAATGTTACAAAATAGATTTCACTTCATTTTGATGGAACCAGTGAGGTGGTGTCTTTACATGATCATTTTGGTTCTCTTATTTCATAGCTGAGTCTGATATTGCCCCATCATTTTTGCATCCATATTTTATGCCTCTGATTCCTTTTATCTGGTTCTTTTGTCAGTCACATTCTATAGATCAGGCTGTTTCATTTTGACAGTCATATTTTACAGCTAAGGCTATTTATACCCCATCGTTTACACATGAAACTATTCGTGTAACAGCTAAGACTCTTTATTCTTAATCGTTTAGGCTCACAACTCCGCCTGAGGGCTCTTTGAGCCAACTGCCGGTCCCAAGCCCGGATAAAGGAGGAGGGTTGGGCGTGGGGTTAGCAACCCCACCCCGTAAAAACCCACATGCTACAGAAACATCCACAACTACCCAAGAAACTCCAGTCCTGGGAGAAGAGGGTCCTGCTCCGGCGGGACGTATGACGTGCTGGGGCCAAAGCCGAAAGGAAGCTTCAGTGCCGACAACCCTTATGTCGACCAGGACGACCACCATCATCGGTACATGGACGTCAAGACCATGTACGAAGCAGGGAAGGTAGCACAAGTGTCAGCAGAGATGCGCCGATACAACATCACCCTGCTAGGACTGAGCGAGACAAGATGGCTACAGGCTGGTCAATTAAGACTGGCTACAGGCGAACTCTTGTTGTACTCAGGACACGAAGATGAGAACGCAGCACACACTGAAGGCGTAGCAATCATGCTTTCAAGAACAGCACAGAAAGCTCTGATTGGGTGGGGAAGCGCACGGTCCAAGGATTATAACAGCAACCTTCACGACCAAGAAGAAGAACATCAAGATGAACGTGATCCAATGCTACGCACCCCACCAACGACCATGACGAAGAATCCAAAGACCAATTCTACAACAGACTACAGGCAGTCCTAGACAAGCTTAAGGACAAAGACATCAACATCCTAATGGGGGATTAAACGCAAAGGTGGGATCGGACAACAGAGGCTACGAGGAAGTGATGGGACAACATGCCCTCGGAGAGATGAATGAAAACGGAGAAAAATTCGCCGACCTCTGTGGACTGAACAACCTTGTCATCGGAGGCAGCATCTTCGCCCACAAGAGGATACACAAGGCCACCTGGGTATCGCCTGACCATGTCACCGAAAACAAATAGATCACCTCTGTATCACCAAGAAGTTTAGACGATCTCTTCAAGACGTGCGAGTGAGAAGGGGAGCAGACGCAGCATCAGACCACCACCTTCTGACTGCGAGACTCAAGCTGAAACTGAAGAGAACTGACAGGCAGACAACAGGCAGGGCGAAGTACAACGTGAACCTACTGAAAGAACAAACAACTCAGGCAGCTTTCACCGTGAGCCTGAAGAACAGATTCCAGGTACTACAGGAGCTTATCACCGAAGACACCGATGCCCACGACCTTTGGAAAAGAACGAAAGACACCTTCACAGAAACATGCCAGGAAGTGCTTGGGCCAAAGAAGAATCAACACAAAGACTGGATCTCAGTGGACACCCTTCAAAAGATCCAAACCAGAAGACTCAAGAAAGAAGCAGTCAACTCGAGCCGCACAAGAGTCAGCAAAGCGGCAACACAAGCAGAGTACATACAGGCCCACAAGGAAGTGAAGAGGAATTTGAAGAAGGACAAAAGAGACCATATAGACAGCCTGGCGGAAGAAGCAGAAGAAGCAGCTTATCACGGTAATATGAAAGAACTGTATAAGATAACCAAGAAGCTTGCAGGCAAGTACTGCAGACCAGAACGACCGGTCAAAGACAAGCAGGGACAACCATCACAGACTCGAACAAACAGCTTGAGAGATGGGCGGAACACTTTGAGGAACTTCTCAACAGACCAGCACCCGAAAACCCTCCAAACATCGCTGAAGCAGACTCCAACATTGAAATAAACTGCGATCCACCAACAAGAGACGAGATCATCCGCGCCATCAAGAAGATGAAGAACGGCAAGGCAGCCGGCCCAGATGGAATTCCTGCAGAAGCCCTCAAGACGATCGTAGAGACAACA
The DNA here is from genome assembly GCA_016801955.1 of Conus betulinus. Taxonomy (NCBI): domain Eukaryota; kingdom Metazoa; phylum Mollusca; class Gastropoda; order Neogastropoda; family Conidae; genus Conus; species Conus betulinus. The sequence goes on along the minus strand of JADBJO010000100.1, from coordinate 701,065 downwards.
GCCGACATGCTACTTACCGCTCTTTGAGAAGATCTGGGAACAAGAAGAAGAAATACCAACAGACTGGAAAGATGGACACATCATCAAGCTACCAAAGAAGGGAGACCTCAGCAGCTGTGAGAACTATAGAGGCATCACACTACTATCAGTGCCAGGGAAGGTGTTCAACAGGATCCTGTTGGAGAGGATGAGGGACGCAGTGGACGTCAGGCTCCGGACCACCAGGCGGGCTTCAGGCAGGACAGATCCTGTATCGACCAGATCGCCACGCTACGTATCATTGTTGAGCAGTCCCTGGAGTGGAATTCCTCGCTGTACATCAACTTCGTGGACTCCGCAAGGCTTTTGACAGTCTCCACCGTGACACCCTGTGGCAGCTCCTCCGACACTACGGGATCCCAGCCAAACTGACACGAATCATCAAGGAGTCGTACGAGGGGATGGCTTGTCAGGTCGTTCATGGAGGCCAGTTAACACGTCGCTTCGACGTAAGGACCGGCGTACGCCAGGGATGCCTTCTGTCGCCGTTCCTGTACCTCCTCGCCATCGACTGGGTGATGAGGCGGACGACGGATGGACAGAGGGACGGCATCCAGTGGACCCTCTGGACTCAATTGGACGATTTAGACTTCGCCGACGACCTCGCTCTGCTCTCCCACAATTGCAACAGATGCAAAACAAGACCACAAGCCTGGCTTCCCACGCCTCCCAAGTCGGCCTTCACATCCATCCTGACAAGACCAAGATACTGAAGATCAACGCCTCCAGCACAGAGGCAGTGAAGTTGGGGGACAACAACTTAGAGGAGGTCAAGTCCTTCACGTACCTTGGGAGCGTGATCAACCAGCAGGGAGGAACAGATGCAGACGTGAAGACCCGCATCAGAAAGGCAAGAGCATCTTACAAAGCCCTGAAGAACATTTGGCGATCTCACCTCATTTCATCTTGCACCAAAATCCGCCTGTTCAACTCCAATGTCAAATCAGTACTGTTTTATGGGGCAGAGACATGGCGAACAACAAAGACCACTATCAAGAAAGTGCAAACGTTCATAAATTCCTGCCTACGCGGAATACTGAAGATCCACTGGCCAGTTACCATCAGCAACACAGATCTCTGGGAAAGAACCAACCAAGTGCCAGCAGAAGAAGAGATCAGAAGAAGAAGATGGCGATGGATTGGACACACCCTGAGGAACCACCGACCAACATCACTCGCCAGGCCCTGACCTGGAACCCTCAGGGGAAGAGAAAGAGAGGCCGGCCCAAGAACTCCTGGAGAAGGGACCTGGAGGCAGACGCCAGGCAGACTGGCTGCTCCTGGGGGGAGCTGGAGCGGATCGCCCGGGACCGTGGACAATGGCGGGCGTGTTTCTATCTGGGAGTTGTGGACCTACCTGGTTTGTGTGGTGCCTGTCTGAGGGAGGCGGCGTTTTGGTTTTCGTTCCGTCGTTTTGTTTGGGTTGTTCGTTTTGTGTCTTGTGCGGGACGGTCTTGTTGCCACGGCCTTGAGGTGGTGGTCCGGCGTTATTGTCTGTGGTCCTTTCTGGACTGTTCAACGGTCCGGGGCTGTTCCGTTGGGATTGCGGGGGTCTCCGGTGGTCTCCGGTGGTCGGTCTGTGCGCCATCGTTGCTGCATCGGCGTGGATTGTATTGGGTCGTCGGTGTTTTCTCCCCGAGAGGCCGGACTGGGTTTTGTTGCCTTGGTAACACCGACCGTCCAGCTGATGGAAGGAGAATCGGCCTAATCCCTTTCTGCCTTTGGGGTGGCGGCGCCGTTCCGCGTCCTCCGCTGACTGCGGTGTTGCGGGTGGGTCTTACGTGGTTTGTGGCGCGTAGGACCTGCCGAGACTGCCTGTTGGTATTTCGATCCAGCTTCTTTTTTTTGACGTCTTTTTTGTTTTTATCTGCGTCTCCCCGATCTTGACGTCATCAAAACATCAAAATTTGCGTGTGTTTGCTTTCGTTTTTTTTCTTGCCACGGTGAATAAGCTGCTGGATTTTCCAGTCTACAATCAAGTCAGTGCGCGGTTTCATCTAACTTTTCCCACCTCTTCTTAATTTAAATCCAAATTGTGTTTCTTTCTGACACAAGAATTAGTCATTGACGGCTCACAGGCCTGTTAAATTGGCCTGAATATTTTCACATAGTCATGATATAGGATATTGCAGCGCTATTCAATTTGCCTAATTGATAATACATATACATATTTATTTATTTTTTTTTTTTTTTTTTTTTTTTTTTATCTGAGCATTATTTACTTTAAAGTCGACAGTCTGGGGCTGGATAATTGAAAAAGTCCTATCTCTTTCCAAAAATCCTATACTAACGGTGTGTGTGTGTGTGCGCGCGCGCGCGCGCGCGCGCGCGCGCGCGCGCGCGTTTGTGCATTTTTGCAGTTGTATTATAATTTCTATCCAAACTTATACCAAGTAAGCAGTTTATCGTTTCGTTTCTATCAAACTCATACTCATGTAATGCTAGTCATAATCAGTGATGGGTTCTCGTAAACGGTTACTGTAGTGTTTGGTGTTTGACCATTTGTTTGTTTGTTTAGGTGTTGTTGTTGTTGTTGTTGTTGTTGTGTGTGTGTGGGGTGTGGGGTGTGTGTGTGTGTGCGTGGGTGCGTGCGTGCGTGGGTGCGTGCGTGTGCGTGCGTGCGTGCGTGCGCGTGCGCGCGCGCGCGCGTGTGTGTGTGTGTGTGTGTGTGTGTGTGTGTGCGTGCGTGCGTGTGTGTGTGTGTGTGTGTGTGTGTGTGTGTGTGTGTGTGTGTGTGTGTGTCCTCCTCCTACCCTCCCATCCTTTTTCAACCTTTCCCCCACTTCTTTTTCCTGGGAGCCTTTCTTCAATTTCCCCCTTCTTCCCTACCCCCCCCCCCCCCCCCCCCCCCCCCCCCCCCCCCCCCCCCCCCCCCCCCCCCTTCCCCCCCCCCCCCCCCCCCCCCCCCCCCCCCCCCATTTTTCTGGCAGATTGGCAATGGCAGTCTCAACGAATCTGTCAAAATTTAAAAACAAATCCAGATTTGTTGAGTGACCTTAAGTCTCTCATTTAAAAAACTTTTATCAGAAAATGATCTTCCTAAAAATGGGAAGAAAAAAAGCATCTGGTTAATCGTCTTGCGTCTTATTAAACGACTCAAAAAAGAATGAAACAGCCAATGTTGACCAGACAGTTGAGGCTGTCGAGGTCTCCACCCCCTTGTGTCCGTCATCCTCATCACTAAAAACATCACTTACCTCGCCATGTGTCAGAGAGACCACGTCTACGACACACCAGAAACTTTCAGAATCCAAAAAAATATCGTCTTTCAATTTTCCGGTCATTTTGGAAGATACCAAAAAGGGTTCTGCAACTTTGGCTGGTATTGGGGTTCTCAGCAGAAAGCTTTGGAATACCATCGGACCCATTATTGAACAGAAACAATTGTCGTCCGGTAAATGGTTGATTGGCTGTACTTCTGCCGATCAGCAAAAAAAAGCGCTCTTAAATACAAAAAATCTCGCTGGCATCACTATCAACTGCTCCATCCCTGAGGTGTATACCGAAGGGGTGATTAAACCCATTCCTGTAGATATTTCTCTTGATGAAATTAGAAGAGAAATACCAGGAGCAAAAGCGGCCAAAAGATTGAAAAATAAAGATGGCAGCGACTCGAGGGCAGTGAAAATTACCTTCACTGTCCCAAGTCTTCCCAAAAAAAATCTTTCTTGGGTTTCAGTCTTTTGACATTAAACCATTTGTTCCGCAAGTCTTTCGTTGCACTCGCTGCAACAGACTGGGACATACAAAATCCGCATGTCGCTCCAAACAGACGTGTGGTAGATGTGGTCAGTCTGGCCATGACAATAGCAAATGTTCCAACGCCAGACGCTGTGTGAATTGTTCAGGAAATCACTCTGCTTCCTACCTTGGGTGTCCTGAATATAAACTTAGAGTCTTGGCGGGCTCTTTAAAATCATCTAATTATATGTCTTTCTTAGAAGCTATTCTCTTGCACGAGCTCAGCTAGAAGGACAAACAAATCCTGAACAGTGTGGTCAGCAGTCTTCAAACCATGATTCAAGTCCATGTAACCCATGCTGTTCCTGTGTCATATTCCTCAGTTGTTGCTGGGAACAAAAGTAAGTCGCCGGTCACGAAAAAGGCGGCTTGCTCCCCAGTAACTGTCGCAAAAAATTATTCTCCCGACTTGGGAAAAGATAAAGTCAAGGCAGAAAACTGCGAAAATAGGCCAGAATTGTCACCCCATCTTAGTACTCCTAAGAAAAAATGTCAGCCAACAGAGTCTCCAAAAGTTCCATCGCTCGGCTGTCCATCTCCTCTAATTTTGATCTCAATAGTATTGTTGTGTTCATGGAAACCCTTTCAGTTAAATTCATCAGTATTATGAAAAAAACGTGACGGACCTGCTTACATCTTCTGTTTGGAATTTCAAAAGAATTATTTCAAAGTGTCATGCCAATGTGTTATGAACTTTTACAAAATGAAAGCTCTTTCTTTGTTTGTGTTCTTTTGCAAAAATCCGCCTGTTTCTGTTTGTTATTATTCTTCCTTCCCTTGTAATGCGGACAACCAGTTCAAAAGACAGCATGGACAGTCCAGTCATAGATCGTCTTAAGTTTTTACAATGGAACTGCAGAAGCAAATGTAACATTGACTACCTTATTCAGTTTTTGGAAGACCATAGTTTTGATGTCCTTGCACTGCAGTCTCTGAATTGTCATAAAAATGATTTACCAAAACTCCCGGGATACTATTTTCCTCCAGTGACTAATGCAGTGAAGAAAAATACTAAAACAAAAACTGCCATATATGTGTCGTGCAACATTTTGTACCAACCTGTTAAACACCCTGTAACGCGACTGACAAACGCTTATATTCCTGCTGTATAGCAGTGAATATCAAGGGCCAAAGTTTACAAGTTGTGAACTGTTATTACCCAGATGGTGTGTCCAAGAAGGAAGCCGACTGGTTGTTTGATTTAGATTCAAACAAAGAGTGGATTATTCTGGGTGATTTCAATTCCCATCATGCTCTATGGTCCGAAAACTCTAAAAATATCACAAACAATAATGAATATCTCGCCAACACTATAGTAAATAATCTAACGATACTGAATGAATGACGGTCTATCACCAGATTGCTGATCGTTCTGATCAGAAAAATTCATCAATTGATTTGTCCTTAGTAACTCGGGGGTTTTTTCCACTTTGCATGTGGAATGTCATTCAGTCACCACTGGGTAGTGACCATCTTCCTGTTGAAGTTCAGATCTTAGTGTGTCCAGAGAGAACTGAGCATACCCTCGGACATACAAAATACAACGAAGATAAAGCCAACTGGGACCTTTTTGCCCAGACTCTAATTACTGGTTCTCTTAAGCTCAATTTTAATCATAACATAGAATCAGTAGAAGATCTTGAAAACAATATGTAGATTTACGAAATCTTATTCTGAGAGCAGCAGCAGATCGTGCCATTCCAAAGATTAAGTTTAAAGACCATCCAAAGAGAGCCTCAAACCCTTGGTGGAACTCCTCATGTGAGTTGGCCGTAAAAATGAAAACAGAGGCATTTCAAAACTGGATGAATAGTCGTCATTCACAGCCACCCCAAGTAGTAAACGAACTCCACTGTGTAAATACAAATTGCTAATAACTATAGTAACAGAACAGTAGCTCTTGCAAAAAAACAGTATTATGGTAATTTGATCATGACTTGCTCTAAACATCCACATGACGTTTCTAAATTATGGAAAGAAAAAAAAAAATCAAGGGTACATTTCATCTCCCTCAGCCTGCTCTGCATGTTAATGATAAAATTTATAGAACTAACAAAGAAAAGGCTGAATTATTAGCAGAAACTTTTGCTTCAATGAGTCAGACTGAGTGTTTATCTCAATCTGAACAAATTCGTAGAAAGGAGTTTGAGGATAAATTCCAAAACATTGAGCAGACTAATATAGAAAGTAACACTTTATATATAAACACAAACTTAACAATGCATGAACTCTGTTTCGCACTTAAAACGTGTAAAAAACCCGGGTAAGATATCCACTGGTTCGGATCCTATTTCCTATAACATGATTAAGCATTTTCCTGAGAGTCTGTTATCAAAGTTGTTGGAGTTCTTTCAGATTTGCTGGAATACTGGAATGCTCCCTACAGATTGGAAAAAAAGCTACTGTCATCCCAATCCTTAAACAAGGAAAACCTAAAACTCTTCCCTCTAGTTTTCGACCTATTTCTTTAACACCTCACATTGGAAAACTTTTTGAAAGAATAATGAAAAACAGAATAGAACATTTCCTTGAAAAAAATGGAGTCTTGCCTTTATTCCAGGCTGGTTTTAGGAAAGGTAGAGGAGTCACAGACCACATTGTCCACTTATCCTCAAATGTGAAAAAAAGCTCTTGCCAAGCGTTATTCGACCCTTGCAAACGTTCTTTGATGTTCATAGAGCCTACGATTCAGTATGGCATTCTAAATTGTTGTTCAAAGCACATGAAGTAGGAATACGAGGTCGTTTTTTTTTTTTTCCAATTTCTAAAAGCTTTCTTATCGGACAGAACTATCCAAGTCAATCTACATGGAGCTTTATCAACTTCTAAGACTATTAACATGGGTGTTCCCCAAGGAAGTGTAATCGCTCCAACACTTTTCTCGCTAATGCTTTACTTTACGATATTAAACAGGTTAATACAAAAGGTGCCACATTAGCTCTATATGCAGATGATATTGCTCTGTGGAGAAATGTAAACTGCAATTTTTCCAAACAACAAACCAAAAGAAAGAAAATCATTGACACAGTATCAGGAAATAGTTGACAATATTTTTCATTACATGAAATCAAATGGGTTTGGTTTATCTGCTCACAAAACTGTCTTTGTTGTCTTTACAAAGAAAACAATTGCGTTTGAAGGCAGAGAAGCTATCTCTATAAGGGTTGATAATAATTTGATATACCCAAGCAAACAAGTTAAGTTTCTCGGAGTAATCTTCCACTATAAACTTTTTTGGAGTAAACATAATTTTCCTTGTAGAAAAGGCTAGGAAAAAAATTGGTTTATTACGTGTTCTTTCTGCCATACCTCTGATTAACTGGGGATCTAATCTCGTCTATGTCGCCTCAGGGTTAGTTCGTTCAATTCTGTCATATGGCCAAGAAGTTTTTTTTACAGCTGGAAAGACAGATTTACACAAGCTTACCAGTATTGACTCGTTAGCCTTTAAAATTGCATTAGGACTTCCCCCGATGGGCTTCAATTGATTTGACGTACAAGGAGGCTGGTGTGTTACCCTTAAATGAACACAGGCTAAGTTGCGCCTGTAATTTTACAGTGAGGGCTAGAACCATCCCAAATTCAGTAATGACTGAACTGGATGGCAGCACGTATATTTCAAGAGAGATCCGTAACAAATCGGTATACATGTCCCTAGGTGATTATGTTTCCCCATTGTTTCAGAACTGCAACCTGTCTCTTGATGGTATTGCCCAGGTTCCATGTTGTTCATACCCTTCGTGGTTGTCAGAGCAGGCTGAAATAATCTACTCTTACGGAGATTTAAATAAAAAAGATAATCCTCTGTTACTATCATCCTATGCCAAAGACTTGATAGACAGGAAATACGATTCCCATCTACACATTTTCACGGATGGTTCTGTTTTAGATTCTTCCGATGTTGGGGCTTCCTTTGTAATACCAGCGCTTAGCATCAAGAAAGAAATTCCATATTACGAAAGGATGTTCTATATTTACAGCAGAGTTATTTGCTATTTTGAAAGCACTAGATTTTATACTTGACATGCCCGTTATACATAGACAAATACTTATACTATCAGACTCAAAATCAGCGCTTACGGCTTTACATTGTCAATCAAAATCTAGTCGTTCAGACTTGGTGTGTGAGATCTTATTTCTCATTCATCAGTTAATAACCCGGGGGGGTATCGATGTAACTCTGTTATGGGTTCCAGGGCACTCTAGTTTACGTGGCATGATTTAGCTGACTTTTATGCTAAGGAAGCTGCAAGAAATAAATCTGATGTTTTGAATTGTGATATCCTTCTTTCTTCATCTGAAGCTATCCACATTCTGACAAGTTCAATCTGGAACATAACAGATACAATATCTGGAAGATTCAGCTCGGAAGCACAGATGGGATATGACGAAACCAACAAGCAAATGTTGTAATCCTCCAGGGCCAATCCCTAATCGTAACCTTGTACATAGGCTGCGGGTTAATGGTTGGTTAGGTAGGTATTTAAAACCGGCACCTGCTTGTGCATGTGGTCAGACTCTCGATATCCCTCATTTTTTTATTTGACTGTACTAGTACAAAAAATCACTTTCAGCCTCTTCATGATAAGATGAAGTCCTTCAAGCTTCCGTTGACTTTGTCAAGTGTTTTTAATCCCAGTTGAGAACGGCTGGAGCCTGGCAATGTTGGCTGTTACTCTTATTAAATCTCATCCACTTGGAAGATATTTTTTTAATTCTTCCACCGCCCCACCCTCTCCTCGATGCCTCCCTCCCCCCTAACAGGTTTTGTTTGTTTGTTTGTTTTTTTTAGAACCAATTCGCGAATTTTTGAAACGTTAAAATCTTATTCAAGGCATATTCCATATCAGTATGGTTCGGCGTCTAATTTGCACGTAGAGCAAGGCTTTTCATCCCCCCCCCCCCCCCCCCCCCCCCCCCCCCCCCCCCCCCTTCCTCCCTCTTCTCCCCTTCCCCAATCCATATACACCCATAAGCTGTTCGACTCTTACGAGTAATATGTCAGCCAGTTCCATACTTTAATGACCCTTGACTACCATGTAATGGATATACATGTAGTCACACAGAATTGGTGTTTCTGAATTCCGGTATATATGGGCTCTCAGTGTGTGTGTGTGTGTGTGTGTGTGTGTGTGTGTGTGTGTGTGTGTGTGTGTGTGTTAGTGTATGTAGAAATTATCTCCTCTATAGGCTTATTGCTTTGATGTTTGGACAAACGAACGAATGAACGAAGTTTAATGCTGTTAGGCTGTAAAAGCCCTTTAAGCAAATCGGCGGGATGTACAATAACAAAACGCGACTCAATTTCGATTTTATTAACATGGAAACCACAGCAATATCCTGTTTTTTTTCACTTTACGATGAAATCATGAACGAGAAAATGTCACTGGTGTTCACTGTCAGTTCTGTAGACGACGGTCACCCCAGTAAAACTGGATCAGTCCGTGGACAGCGTGCAGCACATGCTTGGGTCTCTGCATGCTTCGTGTTGTTGCCGATGCGTCTTCCTTTCCAAATGCAGGACAATTTAGACACATTCCTCTTATGACATGTGTCTTTCTTCCTGGTTGTTAAACCAGAAAAAGCGATCGTCTTCCGAACACGGATCGCAGGAATATTCTTGAAGGTCGTCGTCTGATTCACACAGCAGCACACTTACATCATCCGTTTGATGGAACACATCCTTCCGAAATACTTTTTGTCTATAGCTTGCTCCAAACTTGTGTCGATGTCCGACTGGTGGATTTCTGGGCCCCTGCTGTTGCGCACCGACGGGATCGGGGTGCGAGCACCGAAGCGTATCCTGAATGGGCGTGGATGTGTATGTGCGTGCGCGCGCGTATGTGTGCGTGCATGCGTGTGTTTATGAGAGTGAATGCATGTGTGTACGAGTGCTCGAGTATGAGTGTGTGTGTGTGTGTGTGTGTGTGTGTGTGTGTGTGTGTGTGTGTGTGTGTGTAAGTCTGTGTGTGAGTGTGTGCAAGTTTGAGTGTATGTGAGGGTATGAGTGTGTTCGTATTGAGATGCGTGTATTTGTGTATTTATGTAAGTGCGTGTACTTTTGTGTGTGTGCGCGCGGGCACGCGCGTCCGTATGTGTATGTGTATGTGCGTGAGTACGCACGCGCGCATGTGTGTGTGCGCTTGTGTGTGTATGTGTGCGCGCGTATTTTGGTGTGTTAATTATGCTTCTAGGGCTTCGGTGCACTTTTTAGTGCTCAAACTATAAATCGTGTTTTCTAAAAATGGGATCTAAAGACCTTTTTTGGAACATGCACAGAAAACCCATGCAGTGTATATGATCACGCCAGCTGCGCACAAACAAATTCTCCCGACTTTTTGTGATTAAACCCAATTTCCACAGGCGAGTTGAAAGCTAAGGGTGTGTGAAAATTTTGCGGTGAATCAAAGAGAAAGAAACAAAGAAAAAAAAAAGAGAAGATATTTCTGTCTATAGCACATTGAAAAGAAAAGGGAAAGAGAAAAGACTGGTAAATCATTGAAACAAATTCCCACGATACAGTAGGGAAAATGAGCTCTTGATAATCGCTGTTTACGAAGAAGTTTGCAGAATTCAGCGGATGGCGTGGTCTGGCGCGCACGTGAGCCCAACCACCCACCCGACGCACCCAGTGCACCTACCCACACGCATGTTGAACAAATTAGTAGTGGAGAGAGAACAAGCGCAGACGAACAATTTCTCCGTCGTCACTAAAATCACTCAGCGAAAATTTAAAAAGAAAGAAAGAAAAAAAAAGTAGGATCTGAGGGGGGAAGAAACAGGAATGAAAAAGTAGGGCGTTTTAACATAAAATTCTTCACTAGCAGCATATGGGGGGACCATCGTAGTCCATCTTGAAAACGGAACCATTCATATCGCCTGCTCAGATGCAGAGTTCTTTCGTCCGCTGATTCGGCTCCTCAGTGAGCCTCGGCTGATTGTGTCGGTCCTCCATTGGCATCAAATGGAGATATACCACAGTCTATAATTCTGCGGTATTCTGACCACCGGTGATTCAAAAACAGAACCCAATGGCACGCGAAAGCAAATCTATCTATCTGCCTGCCTGTCTGTCTGTCTGTCTGTCTGTCTATTTATGTGCTTTCTGGTGCCGTTGGAGAGAGAGAGAGAGAGAGAGAGAGAGAGAGAGAGAGAGAGATCGTCCATCTGTCTATCCATCTGTCTGTCTGTCTATCTGTCTCTATCTGCGTAATATGTGAGAGTTCAAATACAAAATTCAAACGATCTTGCCTTTGACATGGCTACTTTTCGTCTAAATGTTGTCTTCAGAAGACAGAGACCAGAAAGGAATTTTTATTCTAATAGTGTACCGCCGTTTTTCAATTCCATGCACCATAAAGAGCAGCATCCGCTGATTGGTCCTTTGAAGTGTACGCTGTTCATTTTTATGTTGTTGCCATAGTAGCAGACATTTATCAGGCAACCTAGAATCACATTCCAGTTGTCAATGAACTTGTTAGCGTTCAAAGGAAACGAGCGCAATCAAAGTCTAAAACAACCAGCGTGATGTGTTCGTGTGGGCCGTTCGAAAAAGCAAGAGCTTTTTCTCAGAATCTCATGTGTATACTTGTTTTATTTTAGATATTTTCGTTTCAACAATACTGAAATGTTTGCTAACGCTGCAAAAAATTCAGCCCTTTGAATGAACGCATACTCTCTCCCTCTCTCCCTCTCCCTCTCCCTCTCTCGCTCTCGCTCTCTCTCTCTCTCTCTGTGCCTGTCTGTCTGTCTGTGTCTGACTGTTGGTCTGTCTGTTGGTCTGTGTATTGGTCTGTATGTTGGTCTGCCTGTCTCTGTCTCACTGTGTGTGTGTGTGTGTGTGTGTGTGTGTGTGTGTGTGTGTGTGTGTGTGTAACAGTGTGTGTAACAGCACTGCAATAAAAGCATGCATTTGATGTAAGTTCAGTCGGGGTTCTCACACAGTTCAATATGTTGGATGACATGTGATCTGGCTATCTATCTATCTCTCTATCTGTCTGTCTGTCTGTCTATCTATCTATCTATCTATCTATCTATCTATCTATCTATCTATCTATCTATCTATCTATCTATCTATCTATCTATCCATATGTCCGTCAATCTTTCTATCTGTCTGTCTATCTCTCTCTATATATATATATTATGATCATTGATTTAAGATCCAATAATCTTTATCATAATAGCCATAATGCTGCTGAGCTTTCGGCAGGATTTTTAATGTAAGAATGGCAAAAACTCGTGTTGCTTTAATACTGACA
>JADBJO010000100.1:684027-686527 GCA_016801955.1 Conus betulinus | reverse complement strand
ACTTTTTCATCAAACTCAATTTTGATGTTGCTACTGGCCACGATCATGTCATTTGCGTAAGAAAGCTACCCCAGAAATTCTGAAAGTGTTGAGAACACTCGGTTGCTTTTCGCCCAAGCTGGGTTTTTTAAATTTTTTTTATTTTTTTTTATTTTATTTTATTTTATTTTTTTTAGATCTTTTGATGCTCAGGTTGTTCCTTCTCTTCTGAACAGGTCAGAACTATGAGGATCCAAACCACGAGAATCTATTGAGAAAGTCGATTTTGCAGGCCCGTGAGCTATTGCTGAACTTCCCTCCATTTAGCCCTAATGATATGTATACGGAGAATTAGGTAGATTCCGTTATAGATCACTTCAACAACGTAATATATTCAGTTCTGGGTTCGGCTATGCGGACAGCCATTGACAAGGTACTCCAGAAAAGCCTATGATGTGCTTTTTGGTTTACAAAATAGAAACAACAAGGTGTAAAGGTGAGTCACCCACACTCAATCTTTGCTATGTTCAAACGGTTTTAGGTATGTCTGGATGTTCGGAGAGGTGGGCGACAGGAAACACTTTACACAGGTATTCAAAGAACGCCTACAAAATTGCTTTTGCCAACTTTGGTTTTCTTACGAATCAGACAGCAATCGGGTTGAACTATATACCTTAATTAAGAGCATCTTTGTACGCAAAAAGTATTTTGAATTCATTGATAACAGGCTATTTAAAACTGCCCATGTGCATTTTAGAATGGGCGATTCGAGCATAAACAGCCATACTTTCCGCTTTTCGTCAAAAGATCAACCTGGTTGACCCCTGTGCCATGCGGACGATGAGGATAATATCATATACCATTCGAATGCCAACACCATAGTAACTTTAGAGCTAAGTATTATATCAAGGTGCCGGGACCCACTTTACGAAACGTGAGCAATGTGCAAGAATTTTGAGTAACCTTGATACTCAACTGAATTTGTCTAATTTCATCTTTTTGAGTTTGAAACGCTGTGCAAGATATGTTTTGTGAACTCATTTGCTGCGATAGATATGGAATTTCTGGTAACGTGTGAGTCCGTCTCGTGTTATTTTTTTACAGTTTTTTTTTCTTTTCTTCTTTTTTGTAACAGTATCAGTATCGTTTTGTTTTTGTTTTTTGTTTTTGCTTTTTTCCTATCACAAAATTTAGACCAATATTTGCTTCGGTAACAGTAGGGCTGACTTCTTGCTAACACACCAACTGCGCCTAAAAAATGTAATCTGCAAATTTAGCATATTATTTTAGTCGCCTTAATGGCGACTGAATTTGCCCAAAGTTGTAGAGATTCTGTACACAAGACTGACAGATGCAATATACTACCCATGCTGAGTGAATCCGTTAGAGTGCACTGGACAGCTTTAGGGGCCATCAGAGGACGTGCATGCAGGTTAAGTCACACAAGACTTACTCTCTTATTCTAGTCTTACTTCCCGTACGCATTATGTCGCAGTCACGCGTGGCATTTCCTGACCCAAGTTTTCTTATCCCTGAAAAAACAAAACAAAAGAAAAACGTTGAACAACTACATCTTCTCAGATTAGGAGCTCGGTTAACAGTTGGCTCCGTGATCTTGCTGTTGAAATCTTTGTTAGTGAATGCTCGCAACAATTATTAGACATTGATTGTGAAGGAATTGCGTTGAAAAAAAAAAAATTAGCGCGCGACATATTAGGCTGGTGTACTCATCTTGTGTTAACCTTTCTGACGTTTAGCTCTAAAGGAAAATATGTCTTGCTTGCATCGAAGATGGAGTATAAACATACTAATGCTATACACTAGAGGCTGGACTGCATCCCTTTTGTTTGTTTGTTTTTTTACTCGTATTCTTTTTTATTGATAATATTTCAATAGTTGTGACAAGATTCATAATATGTCCATTACTGTAATCTGCCTGACTAACATGTGAATGTTTTAGTTTTGGGGAGATGTTGACAGGATTTTCAAGAGTGCAGACTGGCCAAAATTAAAGTGAATTGCCCGGATTGCTTCCCCTCATCTCAAGTATTTTCGCAAAATGGCCGCGGTTTAGTGGACTTTCCCTGTCTGTGTTCAAAGCACCAGGTGTTCATTTATACTGGAAAGGACTCGTTTTAAAATTGTTCAGGAAATTTACCTCGTCAGTTGAAGGGGTGAAATCGTCATGGTTATAATATGTTTTAGGGTCGCACGGAAGTTTTCCCGACGATGCACCTATTGGTCTGTGTGTGTGTGTGTGTGTGTGTGTGTGTGTGTGTGTGTCTCTTTCTCATTGCTATTTCGCGATGTAGTACTTCGCCACTCAAGAATTAAGAGCCCAGGTTCGCGGAGTAAAACGGATCACTGAACAAGTTCTGGGAACCGTTTGTTTGGACGAAGGGAAATAACCTATAAAACTAAAGCTCTTCTGATGGCTACCAGTTTGTGGCTGGTTAACAATAATCATAATATTCTAGTTCACAATACGTTGAAAATGCATGAATATTTGTAACAAGTCGTC
>JADBJO010000100.1:656527-676527 GCA_016801955.1 Conus betulinus | reverse complement strand
AAGTCAGGAACCATAGGAAATCACTTCCAAAAGACAGTCCTGTTGACTCTGCAGTCAGAAGAAGAAGGAGCGCGGCAGAAGCTGACAGCAGGAAGACAATGGGGAAGAGACAGTCAGACCCAGAAATATCTGGTGGTATACCCCAAGGAGAGGACCTGATTCAGCTCACATCCAGTCACCTCCATGGAGAGCAGACCAGTGGTCAGACCAGCCAGGCAATCAGCAGCCTGAACGGCCATCCACCCACCCCTATGACATGAACGCACTCCCGACACTCCAGAGTCAGAAGCCGAAGGTCAATAACAGATACCCTTCACCTGCAGAGTATGAGAGTACCAGAGACAGCACAGCTGAAAAAAGACTTGACAAGCACCAACAAGAAGAGGTCATACTCAGCTCAACTGCTGCTGACAAAGACAATGTTCAGACAACGCATGTTACTGTGGACAGTAACCAGAAGTCCCACCCATCGACCTGTCAGTCCCAGATGTTTTCCACACGCCCGCAAAACCCCAGCCTCAACGTAACCCCCAACCAAGGTACAGGCGAAAAATCGACCAGTGGGGGGTGAGACTGGTAGAGGAAGATAGAAATGACGTGTCCCCCAATGCCTTGTTGGTATCCCCCGTCAGTGTGTGTCTCCTACAGCCCCATCCCACAATGATGATGCCCATGTAGGGAACACATCGGTGACTGACAAAACCCCTTCGCACCATGATGTTCATCGAGCAATAGACGTTGAGCACTCCAACTCCCTGGTACTAACTGAGTGTACCCCCAGTGGGTCAATCTGCTCAAATCCCACCAATTGTTTTAGAGAACCGGTACCGACTGTACCCTCACCCTTAGACACTTCAGACAGCAGTTTGACACTTGTGAAACAGGCAGTGGCAGTGGGAACGAAGCAAGGTGATGTAGAGAGCCAATCCCCTGCCATCTTGCAAGCATGTAGCTTGCCACAGGTGAAGTCCACGGCACAAAACTGTTCTGTGGTGACCGAAACTCCCAAAACAGCAGGTCGTCTTACTCGAAGCAAAACGAGGTGCAGACAAATGCAGGTTACAGAGAGCTTTAACCGCATCAGTACAACGGGAAGGGGGAAAGGAGATAGTATGATGGTGGACAGAGGAGAAGGAGGAAATGGAAGGGGGGACAGTGGTGCTGGAAGGAAAAAGGGGGCCAGGGGAGGGAGAGGGGGGTGAAAGTGTTATGAGGGGAAGGGGGCAGGGGAGAGTGAAGGGGAGGATGGGGTGATGGATGGGAGGCAGAGGGGGAAGGCAAGTGGAGAGAGTGGTTGGAGAGATGATGGAGAGATGAGAGGAAGACAGACAGAAGTATCATGGAGGAGACAAGTGTTGGTGGGGGAAGGGAAACTGGCGGGGGGTGAAGAGGGGGAGATGAAAACACTAAATGACGGGGAGGCCGAAGCCGTAACTATATCAATATATGTACGTGGAATTGCGAAGGTTTGATGCAAAAACTGGATATACCAGACGTTGTGTCAACTCTTTTGTCATTTGATATCTTTTCATTGAATGAAACATTCATTTACGTGGATACGATTTCGTTTTTTGCCTTTTATTGATTATAATGTATTTGTGTCAAAAGCCGTTAAATTGTCAAATCAAGGACGCAGCTCAGGTGGAGTGTGTGTGTTTGTACATAAGTGGTTGTCACAATTTGTTAAGAGTATTGAAACACATCTGGACCAAGTTATTATTTTGCAACTTGATCGAACGTTATTAGAAACAGATAAGCCAATTTTTCTTATTTGTACATACATTCATCCATATGATAGCAGATACTGGACACAGGCAGAGCATGGGTATGGGATGTGAAATCATTGAACAATGTTTGATGGACTTGTATGAACGTTATGAGGATTTCTACATTATGATATGTGGTGATCTGAATGCAAGGACAGGATGTATGAATGCATCATTAAAGAATGAACTGTTTACGGACAATGTGTGGAAATCGGATAAAGAAGATACAGATCAGATGCTTTACTCGCATTCTGAGGATAAAGAAATAACAGGTTTTGGGCGAGATTTATTGAATTTATGCACAGCGTTTGAATTTATCATTCTCAATGGTTTAAGAAATTATGATTTTGATGCATCACTCACTTTTGTATCGAGCAACGGAGGGAGCACAATTGATTACTTTATAACTTCTAGTGGTTTATGTTTACAGAATTATATTAGTTCTTTAAATATTCTGTCCTCTGTTGATTGATTCATCACATTTACCTGTTTGTTTGTATCAAACTGTTAACCACCCTGAGCTCCCAGGCAAACGTGGACAGCCAAGGTAAGAAAGCAAAAAAGTGGATGGAAAAGCTATGTTGGGATAAGTCATTAGAGCAACAGTTCATCGAAAATGTCAATACAAAGGAGATGCAAGAAATGTATTCACAAGCTCTAGCACATATTGATAATGATGCGAATCAAGCTGTAACCTTGTTTTCTAGAATTTTGGTGCTAAGTAGTAACTGCATGAAAAAATGTGTCCGTATCGATAACGAGATTAAACCTCCACAGTGGTTTGATGCTGAATGTAGTCAGTTTAAGATAAAAGCAAGGAATTCGTTGATGATACTGAGGAAATCAAACAAAGCAAGGCAAGTAACATATACTGTGTCAAATACACAACAATCAGAGGAAAGGAGGCAATTTGTTCAGGATAGGAAGGAGTACAAAACACTGCTAAAAAGAAAAAGAGCAGCTTAAACGTGAAAAAGCGAGGAAACTTGCAAGTTTTGGCAAAGACAGTAAAGCGTTCTGGAAAGAAGTTAAATTTATGTCTAGTAAGAAGAGGGCTCGCATTTGTCCTGAAATTCTCTGACCAGCAGTGGTTTCACCACTTTAAAAGCCTATTCAATGTTTTCAGAAATAAAAACATTTGATTTAAGCTTGAAAAGTTACGAATCAGATTGCAGTGATTTAAACTCACCTATTCATGAAAGAGAAGTTTATGAGGCAGTTCATAAACTGAAAAACGGAAAAGCATGCGGTATTGATGGAATTACTCCAGAAATGCTGAAACTATGCAGTGAACAATCAGTAAAATTCATGACAAAATTATTTGATAATCTTTTCGAGAAAGGTCAATATCCTGAGGAATGGACAAAATCTATTATAGTACCAATTTTTAAAGAAAGGTGATAAAACAGTAACAGATAATTACAGAGGTGTGTCACTATATGAGTTTAATGAGTAAATGCTATACTAATTCTCAACAAGAGATTAGTGAACTTTATTGAAACAAATAAGAAGCTAACAGAGTCCCAAGCAGGTTTTAGGAAGGGGTATTCTACATTTGACCACATTTTCACCTTGAACAATCATTCAGAAATGTTTTTCAAAGAAAGGAGGAAAGCTTTTTGCATGTTTTGTGGACCTGAGAAAAGCATTTGATTCAGTTCAGCATGGATCATTATTTGATATTTTGGTAAAAACAGGAATCCATGGTAAATTTATTAAGGCAATAAGGGCTATTTATAAATCAGCTCTTTCATGCGTCAGAATAGAGGATCGCGTAACTGATTTTTTTTGATGTCCTGTTGGGGTGAGACAAGGCTGCATCCCTGAGCCCAGAACTTTTTTCAATTTTTATAAATGAAATGGCTATTACAGTGGAAGAAAATGGATACATGGTATCCAATTGTTACCAGGTTATGTTGAGCTATGTATACTTTTGTTTGCTGATGATAGTTCTGCTGTCCGACACACGCTAGAGGTCTACAGAATCAAATTGATGTACTGAACAAATCTTGCAAAAAACTATTTCTGAATATATTAACAAAGACAAAACAAAGGTTATGGTATTTTTCGAAAAGGAGGGTTTCTAGGCAAAAACGACAAATGGATATAAACGGAGATTCTTTAGAAGTAGTAAATGAATATAACTATCTTGGTTTTGTGTTTACAACTAAAATGAGCATACCAAAGTGTGTTGATGCTCTGGCGGTGAAGGGCAGAAGAGCTTGCATTGAATGTGTGAAACATATTGGCAGATTGCATGATATTTCAAAATCTTGTTTTTTTTTTTTTTCAAAATATTTGACACTCAAGTACAACCTATATTACTGTATGCATCTGAAATGTGGGGTATGAATAGATTAGATAACATTGAAAAGGTTCACAGTTATGCATGCAACGATTTTTACGAGTCCCATTAAAAGTACCAAATAAGTTTGTTCTTGGGGAAACAGGAAGGTACCCATTATATGTGAATAGTTATTTCAGATGTATCAAATATTGGCTTAGAATTCTAAAGATGGACACGACTAGAATCCCAAGGATTGCATACGCAATGCTTTGGAAATTAGATGAAAGGGCAAAGTTTGTTGGGGGCAAGTCAAATCAGAAATATCATGTTCAGAATGGGGTTTGGGCATGCATGGATAAATCAAGGAGTAGGATGTGAAAAGCGTTTTCTCTCTTTATTCAACAAAAGACTGAAAGATAATTATTTACAAGAATGGGAGGAATCTATTATGAATAAAGATATCTACAGAAATTATCGGCTTTTTAAAACAACCCTAGAAAGCGAACCTTATTTCCAGTTTTTAGATATCAGATGCTTCCGTGACGGACTTGTGAAATTAAGACTGGGGGTACTACCAATAAATGGTTCTTCATTTAGGAGAATATTAGTGAAAACCTAAACCTTGCTTGTTCAACATGTAAAGTAACTGAAGATGAAAATCATTTTATACATTACTGTCCTAGGTATGATGAAATAAGAAACAAATATCTGAAAGGTATTAAGCAACCGTATACCGATACACTTCACAAGGGGTCAGTAGATACGATAAGAAAACTTGCATGTATATTTTTCATGCTCTCCGACAAAGGAATATTGTCACCATTGAAGGAGGAATTGATGGAAGATTTAAGTTCACTATGTTGTAATTATCAGATATTATTTACTGTAACAATTGCTTTTATTCCACGTACATAACATTCTGTATATTTTGACCCTATTTCTAAGGGCTAGTGGCCTAGAGTTTTGGTGTGCGTATGTGTACGCCTGCGTATACTAAACATGAAAAGAAATTTAAAAAAAAAAAAAAAAGGGGGGGGGGGGGGGGGGGGGGGGGGGAGGGGGGGGGGGGGGGGGGTGAGCGGGGAAGAACCGTACCTTACAAATTCTGTCTCCTAAAATTGATATGAGGATCGGTGAGAGAGAGAAACGGGGGGGGGGGGGGGGGGGGGAGGTGGAGGGTAGAGAGAAGTGGTTGGTAGGGAGCGGGACATGAAGCAGGAAGTGATTCGTAAGCGAAAGTCAAGCAAAATAAAAGAGACATCTGTGAAATAAAAGAGAGGAAGGTCTGCTTGGGCGAGCGAGCGAGCGAGATACGCTTTTGATGCTCACTGCAGCAGCGCAGTGTCTTTTGCGATGGGTTGTCTCTTGGACGATCTGTATATTGCTGGTGTTGGGACTGCCACAGAGCCATCACTTATGTGGCTGTGTATGATGGACAAAATTCATCATCACCCAGTAAGCCACACAGAGCTTCTTCATGGCTGTGAAACTAACACAGTAAGTAAAAAAAATCAAATCACAAAACAGACCATCAAGAAAAAAAACATTATGGAAAAGAAACAAGCAACACTAGCAGTACTGATATGGCAGCTTCAGTACGGTCATTCTGAGACATATAAGATTAGGTTGTGCTTAGAGCGCCCTACATTCCGCTTAATTTCACCGCTGGACTGGGGTAGAAGAAAAAAACGTGCAAGAAATGAACAGACTTTCGATGTCACATGAATATGAAAAGTCACACCAGTAAATAGACACTGCAGAATAGACTGCCAGTGTCCATCCCTGACAGTGTGTTCAACTTTCATTATTTAATCGCCAGAAAACACGATTTATAGTTTGAGCACTAAAAAGTGCACCGAAGCCCTTCACACACACACACACACACACACACACACACACACACACACACACACACACACACACACACACATACACACACACACACATGCGCGCGCGCGCGCACACACACACACACACACACACACACACACACACACACACACACACACACACACACACACACACACAAAAGATGCTTTTAGAAACAAACATTAAGCGTCCAGAACAATGACAGGAAAGGTCTACAAAACCAGAAAGACAGTAGAGAAAGATCACCACCACCACCACCCAAAAACAAACAAAACAAAACTCAGCTAAACAAAAACAACAACCAGCCAACCAATCAACCAACCAACCAACCAAAAAGCCAGAATCAAACAGTGATTGATAAGATACGTTATTAACACTGAACTTCCAGAAAGCTGGGAAGCTGTTTGTGTTTGTGATGGGCCTAGAATGATCGTTTTTTAGAGAAATGTCATTATCTAGGCATGTAAAATGGATTAGAAAAGGAGGAAGAGGAAGGCGGTAGTGGGAACTAAAGAATAAAAGATGTTGGAATATGAAAACAGAAACAGGAGACCTCCCTCTGTCCAGTCTGTCTGTCTGTATGTCTGTCTCTCCCTCTCCTACCCTCCTCTCTCTGTGTCTGTCTGTCTGTCTGTCTCTCACTCTGTCCGTGTCTGTCTGTCTATCAGTCTGTCCATCTGCGTAAGATTCTGTCAATCTGTTGGCCTATCTACGTATTATGTTTACACACGAAAAAGCACAAAATTAGAACAGCTCCATGCAGTCTTAAGATTTGCCGTCGCGTCTTAGTCTCATTACTCAAACGTTTCATGGTTCTCTGTACTATATATACTATTCTATACCATACTATACCATACTATACTATACCATACCATACCATACCATACCATACCATACCATACCATACCATACCATACCATATACCATACCATACCATACCATACCATACCATACCATACCATACCATACCATACCATACCACCATACCATACCATGCCATGCTATGCTATGCTGTGCTATTGACAGTGTGGTATTTTTGTAGCAATTTGTGACATATCAAAGCGCTTAAAAATGAGTACACACACGGACACCTGCACTCAGTCTCTCTCTCTCTCTGTCTCTCTTTCTCACACACACACACACACACACACACACACACACACACACACACACACACACACACACACACGCGCGCGCGCGCGCGCGCGCGCGCGCGCGCGCACGCATGCACGCACGCACGCATACACACACATACACACATGCGCGCACGCACACAACACAATCAAACGACACACATTTACATTTGATATTAATACTTGTGAAACGCTACATCTATTGAGAAAGGGAAAAAGCAGTTTATTTAAGAAACTGATACGTTACATTCGAAGCATCTCTTTAAATCTGAATGAGAATGAAAAAGAGCTGGGTATGGAAGTCACCCCCTTTCTTTCAAATTCCTGTTTTCTACCTTTGATAGAAAGTGTCACCTCTTCTGTTTCATGTCTTTTCATCGGCTGACGTAAAAATGTCTGGACTGAAGGCATTGCACTCTGGAATTTGAATTTATAAATGAAAAGTTCTGCTGAGAGTATCATTACATCTATTGGTCTATCAGCTTTTATCATTTTACCTTCTCCAAAAAGAACCGATTTCTTTTCAAATGCAAGATTTTACAAATCGTAAGTTTTATTTGTAGCACTTTCAAAATATTGCCCTAAATATGTTTGGCAGCGTGGCAATGTGAGGTGAGAAACGGTTTTTTAGGTCCTGTGCACATAACTTACATAATGGATAATCTGTTATGTTATACATTGATAAATATTTACCAGCAATTCGATACAGGAATCTTGTATGAAACAGTCTATGCTGAACGTCACCAGTGGTACTTAAAAAACCTTAAAATATCCTTCAAAGTGAGCCGAGTAAAGGTAGGACTTCATTTAGTGACCACGGTCGGTATGGTTGGCTTTCTTGCATGCACGTCGCTTACAGCTTGATTCCTGTTTGGGATGTAGTAGTACGCCCCCTGTCTCGAATCTTTTAAACCCTGTACGTGTGTAACTTAATTGAAATCCATATTGCTCTAAGGCCTGGGAGATTCCTCCATTCATTAGAAGGCTGGTTCTTGTGATTGTGGAATGATTTACCTAAAATTCTTCATATTTACAAAGATTTCCTTGTCAGCTTACCAAATCTCTGTTCTGGCAAATTTTGCATCCACACACTCCTTCACACACACTGGTGTGCCCAGCATGAGAAGCTAAGTGGTTTCTTGTTCTTTGTTTTCACTGTCCTAGATGTTATTTGTTTTTGCCTGAAGAAGGCTCAAGAGGTCGAAATGCATTGTGTCTTGTCCTGTACATTGTTTGTCTTTGCCCTTGGCGGTAGCTAACTCCCTCTCTTTCTAATTTTTTCCCCAGATAGTTTTTATTGCAAATTTCATCTACACTGGTGTAAATATCTATCACTAAAATAAAAAAAAATTGTCAGGATCCATCGAAAGTTTTTGTCATAAACCTTGTGCTACAACTCCTTCTGTTCCGTATTCACACTATTTTTGTCTTGTTTAGGTAAGATATTCTTCAAAAGGAATCTAAAGCAAAAGACTGCCCAATTGAATGACTTCTTTGAGCCATCCAGGAACATGATAGTGTCCCTTGCAAATGACGAATAAGCTTTCCTGTTCTTCTGATGTTGTGTTTTATATTCTTATTTTTGTCTGATCATCAAGTAAAGAATCTCTGCACAGTTTAAGTGAAAGTACGGTGAAATAGAATCACCCTGCCTGTAACCTCTTACCAGTGTAATCCAACCTGAGCGCTGACCATTAAACGATACTCGTGATGAGTCTTTTTTTTTTTTTTTTTTTTTTTTTTTTTTTTAAAAAAAGTTTGAAACCTCCTCACAAATGACTGTGGAAAATGAGAACAGATACGACACTTTTCAGGAAAGCCCGATTAAAATTATCAAATTTTTACAGACCTAAGAAATGCTGTTTTACAGTAACAGTATATCATATAACGATCTCATATTTTTCTCCAGTATTTCAGCCTTAATTAATCCATTCTAGCAGCCATGGGGAACACGTTGCAAGCGTTTAGCAGTACATGATGTTGCTATTTCGTATGAGACATTTAACAGAGATATTGGTTTTAGTATTTTAATAATTCACTTTGATTTCTGTACGCCTTCATAGGTTGCTCCAATTGCTTAGTCGTAACGATCAGACAAGACAGGAATTCTGGTTTACTGCTTTAACAATGTCATTGATTTTAATCTTGAAGAGAACGAGGGGAGGGATGTTACCCCGAGGAACACAGACACTCGTGACGTTGGCACAGAGGTTGTCAGAAAGCATAGCATCACACAAACTTCAAACTGTCGATGTGCCAGAAAATGTTTTTGACAGAGAGAGGAGATGCCCTAGAAAACCTTGATAATAAGATCCATAAAAAGAGCTGATTTCGAGGTAGACTCATGAGGTTTCACCAAGGAAAAAATGGCTTCTATATGTTATTTATTGATATTTCAGATCATAATTTATAGACAGAATAAGGACTGTTCTGTGGTCTAAATGCTGTTGATTTTCAGTTTCAACATGAGTTAAGAGTTATCCATTTTACCCATCAGTTTAGAAAACAACTGGCCAGAGCTACTGGACAATCATTAGTGGCGTTTGTTAAGTTGTTACCGGAATTTAGAATTAGAATGATTAGGCCTTTCTGCCAGGAGGGCGGAAAGAACCCCATACTTCAGATAAGGTTGTAAATTAATTTTGAAGCAGATTTGAAGATATTTCAAAAGTTCATGGTGAATTTCATCAAGGTCAGGAATAAACTCATTACATGTCTTAAGAGTTGATTTCTGTTTATCAAGAGAAAAGGACAGATTGTAATCTTCACATTGTCTGTGAACAATGTTAAAGAATCTTTTAAAGGCTGCAGATTTGTCAGATGATGAAAAGTAATTTAGACGATGGAGGCCAGGTGAATTGTCTGTAATCAGAACGTCTAAAAGCTTGAAATGATGGATAGAGAGACTTATGGCTTTTTATAAAACATGTTCTGTATTACGTACACATTTTTAGCGTAGAATCTTTGCTGTCAGTTCGGAGCAAAAGTTCCCCCAAGAATAATGCTTGCTCATTTGGAGTTAGTGTCTAGATTTTGCTCATTTTGTATAGGATCATGTTGTAGATCATGTTCTTGATTTTTATTCTTTTGTACATGTCTAGATTTTGTTCATCTTGTATATTATAGATTTTCTTTTACTCGTCTTCTCAATGTCTCTACATTTTCCCCATTTTGTGTAGACCTATGTTTCTAGATTTTTCACACTTTGTGTCCGTTCACATTAAAGATGCGTGTAGATTTTGCTCGGAGATGCTGATGGCTCGACCGTTTCCCTCCAGTGGTCCGTGGTAGACACGAAGTTGAGCTTTTTATTATTGATCTTTAAATCACTTGCTGTCCGAATTAAACCAAGGTGCTTCGCGCATTTTTTTTTGTTGTTCTTGTTTGAAGGCGTCGGAATGGCTTTGGCACAATTGATGAGAGTACATGTTAAGGTTTCTGCAGGGTTAGTACTTTGCAGAATCTCATCTCCATAAACTACCTTTATAAGTTCCTTTGGAAGGTACCTTCAGAAAGATCCTGGTTTGCCGTATTGAGAGAGAGAGAGAGAGAGAGAGAGAGAGAGAGAGAGAGAGAGAGAGAGAGCGAGAGAGTTTGTTAATGAGAGAGAGAGAGTGAGTTTGTTAATGAGAGAGAGAGAGAGAGAGAGAGAGAGAGAGAGAGAGAGAGAGAGAGAGAGAGAAGGCTAGAGGGAGGGTAAATTAAATGTGTTTTCTCAGCAAAGACTATTGAAAATTCTGAAAGAGAGATGGCATCATTAAAGTAAAGAAACTGCAATTCTTGTCTACATGCTTCAAAACAGGCTCTCAGCAGAGTTTCAAAATTAAGGAAGGATTCCTACACAAGACGCCAACACATATGCCTCCGTGCAGTGCATACAGAGGTACATCATCGGTACTGCTGCACCTGCATCACCTTCTCATATCCTCCATTACCACTACCACCTCCCATCCCACCTGACTCCACGCCCTGCCCTCCACCTCCTCCTCACCTCATAATCATGTTCACTTTAGTCACTCTGCAATACAGCAGAACGAAAACGCTTCAACGTCGTCCGCAAATCCTTTTAAAGGTGGGGGTGGGGATGGGGGGAATCTGAAGGGCGAGGTTTACTATAGGTAAATCTAGAGTAATCTCAGAAGGAAATGTTTCAGGTGAAAAAGAGTCTTTTAAAAAAGGAAGTCTCTGCTCCCTTATTGGGAGGTAAATTTGGTGTAGACACAAACGTCTTTATATGGAGCAGATCTTTGTTTTTGGAAGAAATTTAATTCAGACAAAGGCAAAAGAGTTACAGGAAAAGAAAGGGGGAAGAAGCCTGTATTCGGATGCTGATCATGCGTAGACATCAAGAAAAATAACACAGAATCATGAGATTTTTTTGGGGAGGAACACTCAGTGTAGACATG
Source organism: Conus betulinus (assembly GCA_016801955.1). NCBI lineage: Eukaryota > Metazoa > Mollusca > Gastropoda > Neogastropoda > Conidae > Conus > Conus betulinus. Next base: position 665,066 of record JADBJO010000100.1, on the reverse strand, counting down.
GAGGATGAAATGGTCTTGAAAAAAAAAAAAAAATCTTTAAAAGAACACGTCGGAGGTGGTAGGATGGGTGGGAACTGAAGGTGGAGTGTAAACGTAGTATAAACAAAGAGCAAAATGTCCTATGAACATTTCTTTAAAGAGAGGAAATCCTGTTTATTCGGATGATCTTTCTAGGGGAGTTTCGTGACAGTGGAACTTCCGTGTAGCCTTTTCCAAAAATGTTTTGTAGAATGAATCTTTAGGGGAAGATAAATCTGTATAGTATTGAGAAATGGGGGAGTGTTTTAAAAAAAAAACTTTCTCAAAGTGGTGATGTGTTTATTCGGAAGGTATTTACTGAGAGGTGTCACTGTCAATTATGCCTGACAGAAAGTGTCCCCAGCGATGGGGGGTCCGTTTACCCGCCACGTTTTCGATCTGCAGTGGAAAGGATTGCCCAGCGTAGTGTCGGGGGAGCCGCTCGAGGATCTGAGGTGCACGTGCATAGAGCGATCCATCACGAGCCGCGAACGTTTGGCACGAGGCGGGGGGTGTCTGGACAGCGTATCGCTCCATCTCTTTTACCTGCGGAATCCACGGCGGGCGGAGAGTGGCGGTGAAGTCAGACACCACAGCGCTCGGTGATAACAATCAACAGGTTCTCCCAAAGAAAACAGCCTGTCTTCCCCATGCCCTCCCCTTTTCCCTCCTCTCCAGCCTCCCTTTTACTTCCATCCTACCTCTCAAGATCGCTTTCTTACCTTGCTCCCTTGTTGTTGTTGTTCCTGTTTGTTGGGTCGCGCTACGGGGGCGCGGCTAGACCTAATGGAAGAATGACGTCACTGATTCGTCGCAAAATATATAGGTCCGAGTCCAGAGATACAGACATAGCCCACAAATGCTATTGACTGTTTTGTATTACATTTAACGGTGCTTGTACCATTAAGTGCCTGCGAATGAGCGCTCAGTGGGATCTTCATCAACATTCTAGCACTTGAGGCACCGAATGTCAAAGCAGCCCTAGGTTATATTATTTGGTGTGCAAGCAAAATCTACAGCACAATTTTCATTCCTTCGTCTTCCTTGGCATTTTTGTTTCTGCTGGAGGTACATCCCAAATTCTTGCTTCTTATCAGTGATGCAGATCCCGGAGTCCACAAGTCACGCGTGTTTCTACTTTCCTTGTTGACACAGAGATTGAACCCATCTGTTCTCAATCACGATTCCCCAAGCAAAATCAAGACACGCGTATTTCTGAACTGGTTTATAATTCCAAATCCCAGGACAAGACCTTCCATGTCACGATGTGAAATTTTGTTTTTTCAGAGAAGCAGGGAGATTTTCATCAATCAAGCGGCTTCGTAATTACTTGAAGCTGACTATAACCCCGAACACTGATCAGAAGAATGTAAGCTGAAGTGACGACTCCTGAGCTACACTGATGGGTTAAGGTTGAACTGATCGATGCAAATAAGAAAACACAGCCTATGCCTGTCGTTCAGTTATGATTAAAAAATTATACTCGTGATAAATGTCAGTGCTATGTTGTTTGGCAAAATTTGAACGCTCTTTTCAACATTTGGTGGAAAACAGTATTTTGTTTTCTTATCTTAATGAACTGATACTGATGAAACAGTATTTTGATGGTCCTTTACGTCATCTCCAAGTGCCTTACGATAACAAAGTGTACTGTGTCACATCTGCTCTCCGAAACCGGTGTGTCAGTTTTCACCCAGCCACCCGCTCCCCTTCCCTCTTCAGTTGCCTCCTACCCACACCCATTCCCCACCTCTCCATTCCCTTCCCCAATGAGCGCATACAAACGCACAGACATCTGGATGTGCGTGCATCAATCTCTTCTCTCCCCCCTCTCTCACTCTTTTCCTCTCCATTCTTTTCACTGTAGCGATGTGAACAATTCCACTTTCCTGTAAGCACAAGCAGTTCAGGGGAAAAAAGAAATAGGGGATAGACAGCATTAAACTGATAGACTTCTTGAAATCTGATCAAGTTTAGTAAGATGTAAGAAAGAAATGAAAGGAGCTCCATGTTTGCACTGCACAAGAACTGCATGCCCGCGATCTTTCTCTTGTTTGATTTTGAGATACGAAAAATCCTGTCAGCAGCAGGGCTGACAAGCCTTTAAGGGAACGTAGACATTCGAGTCTTTTATTGACAGGCTTGTCACAGCCCTTTAAATTGAAGCAAGCTTTGCAGTTCAGTCAGAACAGGATCGCCCAACTTGGTACGATGCAGTACGCAGCATTCCTTTACGAAAGGAGTGGTAGACAAATTATCTGCGTCACTGAGAGTCAGGTAAACGCTTCCTCCCGTGTCACAGACCTTGATCACTCGGCCACCACTCTCCTTACGATTGTTATGTTCTTATCCGTCCTCTAGCCTTAACGGAAAGAATTCGTTCTGAACAGCACAGGGTGGGTGGATCACTGAACAAAACACACCTCAGGGCTGGCCTAGCCTGTGGCGTTAAACACCCTCTTTCAGTTTTGGGATACCGTACCTACCTAGGACTGTAATGGCTGTTATACAGTGTGCCCCAGTGCCATACTAGCCATGAACCATAGCCCTTGAATGACATTTGCGGATGACGAGATAGTAAACAACGTAGTGTAATTCTGAACCTACGGTTAACCTTCATTCGAACAAGTACTTTCAGACTGCCAACAATCTCTGTGTACAACAAACCTCAAACACGGGACAGGGACCGATTTGTGCCTCTGCACACAAGTTTGTGTCAGTTTTCATAGCAGCTGACACAGACGCAATGCAGTCTGGTGGCGAAGTGGAACAAAAAGAAAACAACAACAACAACAACACAACAGCTGGGTGTGATTTTTCTGAGAGTACCAAATAAATGGCATTGAAATCAGTGATCGACCGTGCTGGTAGAATTTTTGATGAGTACAAAATAAGTGCATCATAAACATTGACAGAAAATACAGTGGGGTGATTTGTTTACTATGAAAATAATCCCTCTCTCTCTCTCTCCATCTTCCCCCCCTCTCTTTGTTTCTCTCTCTCTCTCTCTCTCTCTCTCTCTCTCTCTCTCTCTCTCTCTCTCTCTCTCTCTTCTCTCTCTCTCTCTGTGAGAGAGAGAGAGAGAGAGACAGAGAATCTGTGTAGCGGATCAGTACAGGTATCACTGAATAGCACCCAATTGCTCTGTGTGGACTGTCATTGTTTGAGGCAGCGAAAGGACGTCAGACCTGACGTGGCTGTGTATTGAGGAGCACGAATGAGCGGTTCAGATGTAATCTACCGAGGGGACACGGATGGTAGGACAAAGTCATTAAAAAAAGAGAAAATACGCAGAACTTTGATAAGAGAACCAAGTATATTCTGAGGAATCCTTAACTATCACTTGTCCACCAACGTACAACAGTAGGTGACACGTTGTCAGTAGATGACCGCAGTAGTGTTTTCAAAATGTATCTGTAATTTCAAGCCACAAGAAACTGGAGGGAAGGATGGTGGCGAGGAGCGGGCAGTTGGGTGGGGAGGGGGGGTAGGGGAAGGCTTCATGCCAGAGCGAGTGGGCGGTGTGTGTGTGTGTGTGTGTGTGTGTGTGTGTGTGTGCGCGCGCGCGCGCGCACGTGTGTCCGTCTGTGAGCAAGAAACATGTGGTTTTTGGACCATTCACAGGGTTACTGGACTATTGTGAGTGCTAGTTTAGGTCCAATACTGCCATTGAACCTCGTTGCTTCATGGTCACATAAGCTATTATTGGCAGGTGCGTTTGTTTTTGGACTAATCTAAAAATAAAATGATGCTTGAAACCAGGAGCTTTCTATATTATCTCTGAACAAATTAAATTAAAAGTGGATAATGTGAGAGTCTACAAGGTGTTTAGAACGGTGTTTGCTAGTCTTATAGAGGGGGGTCACGGCAGGGAGATTGCTCGTACTAGGTGTCTGAAAATGACTATAATGATGATAATATGAATAAAAGATAAAAGCATGATTATTGTTATTTATTATAGTTGTTGTTATCAAAAATGATGATGATGACTTTGATTGTTGTTGTTTTTGTCTTTCATTTTCTTCTCTTTCTTCTTCATGTTAGCTGGGAAGGGATGAGCCATGTGCAGTTGGTGAGGAGGGAGGAGAGGAATGGTGTGTGTGTGTGTGTGTGTGTGTGTGTGTGTGTGTGTGTGTGTGTGTGTGTGTGTGCGCGCGCGCGCGTGCGTGCGTGTGTGTGTGTGTGTGTGTGTGTGTGTGTGTGTGTGTGTGTGTGTGTGTGTGTGTGTGTGTGTGACTCAGCGAGAGAGAGAGAGAGAGAGAGAGAGAGAGAGAGAGAGAGAGAGAGAGAGATTGGAAAGAAAGTGGATAGGTGTTTCGACGATGATGTTTTCTGTTTGCATAGCTTTCGTAAGCGCTTTTAGCGCAGTGGAGATAGGAGGCAAATGAATCTGTTCCTTTTTTTTTTTTTTCCATTATTATTAGTGGTATATGTGTTAGTATTGTCTCGCCGTCATCGTCGTCCTCCTCCTTCCCCTCCCTTCTCCTCCTCCTCATCATCAACATTGTCATCATCATCGTTGTCATCGTCGTTGTCGTTGTCGTTATCGTCATCCTGTTTGTTATTCTCATATTGTTTCCGAACGTAATGGTTGTGACATGAGTTGTGGGAAGGGAGTGCCGTGCACCTGATGCCATCCATCGTTTGCTTTGTGAAGAGTTTGTCAGGAGGGATGACATTGATGTTAGGCCCTGTCGTTGGATTGTTTCTTACCACCAGACGCGATGTCTTTCCTTCCGGGTGTCATTGATGTCATCCGTGTCATCCGTCATTTTGCTGTTTTCGTGGTCCTTTTTAAGCGGGAATGGAGATGGATTGTGATCGACTTTTATCTGTCCTGTCTGTCTGCTTTTTCGTTTTCTGCCTGTCCTGTCTGGGATCCCTCCAAAACCTTTTCTAAGTTTCGTATATATTTTTTTTTGCTCTGTGTGTGCCTGTCTGCCTCTCCATCTCTCTGTTTGTCTGTCTATCTGTCTGTCTGTCTGTCTCTCTCTGTCTGTGCCTGTGTGTCTCTCTCTCCCTCCCGCTTCTTTTTCTGTCTTTCTGTCAGTGTCTGTTTCTCAGTTCTCGTCTCTGTCTCTGTCTACGTGCGTGCGTGCGTGCGTGCGTGCGCGCGCCCCGTGCGTGCGTGCGTGCGTGCGTGCTTGCGTGTGTTCGCGCGCGCGTGCGTGCGTGCGTTCGCGCGCGTGCGTGCGTGCGTGCGTGTGTTCGCGCGCGTGCGTGCGTGCTTGCGTATGTTCGTGTGCGCGCGCGTGCGCGCGTGTGCGTGTGTCTGTCGCGCTCGCGCGCGCACTTGACCCTAATACTGTTCTGACACTTTTTCTGTCTGACCTGAATGCACAAAAAATCAGATTATTGTTAATAATAGTTGCCATATACTCAACACAGGAAAGATAAGAAAGAGAACGTTTTAAGTCAGATTGAAGTGTATGAGGCAATCGTGAATGGAATTCTACGGTAGACTGTCCAGACTAAAAACCACACTTTTCCCAGTAATTACACGAGACTAAACGACACAGTTACTCAGCTTTTCTATAAAATTGAACAGCACACTCTCCCCAAAAATTACACAACTGTTTCCCAGCAGTTCCATGAAATTAAGCAACACATTTTTACTCGCTTACTACACAAACCTGAAAAACATTATTTTCACCACAGAAAACAAAACAGAAAAAGGACAATTTTCCAGTAGTTGCATAGAATTGTGAAATACACTTTTCTAGTGGCTCTATAAGACTTAACATTACGCTCTTCAAGCGGTTACTCAAAATGGATAATTACACATTTCTACCGATGGCAGGAGGCTGAAAACACCAACAAGTTTCATGACACTGAAAAACACATTTTCCAGCAGCCAGTTACAGAGAACTGTAAAAACATGCTTTTGTAGCGGTTGCAACAAACGGAACATCACACTCCTACAATTACGCGAAGCTGAAAAATATATTTTCTAGTAGTTACATAACACTGAAAACACACTTTCCCAGCAGTTACTCAAAACTGAAAAGCAAACGTTTTCCAGCAGTTGGAAAAACAGTTTCCGGGAGTGACGTGAACACACTTTTCTAGCACTTAAGCAAGAATAAGCAAGACTGGAAAATAGTTTTCCAGCAGTTAAACGTTCTTTTTGAGCATTCAAACAAGATTAAAACACACTTTTTTTCAGCAATTGCACATGACACAAAATATATTCCCAGCGAGTGCAGAAAAGAATTGCCGGGCGCCAAACGAAGGAACAAAAAAATTACAAAGCAGTCTGTTCCTTCGTTTAGCGGCCCAGTGATTCTGTTTCTGCCCTCGTTTCCATTTCCGCCACCAGCCACCCCACTTTAAAACCAACATTTCCCTCAGTAACACAAAACACCTTTTTTCCCCGGCTGTTCCGAAAGTCTAAGGGGGGTGGGGGGGGGGGGGGTGGGGGGTGGGGGGGGGGGGGGTGGGGGGGGGGGGGGGGGGGGGGGGGGGGGGGGGGGATCGTTTAGCAGTTACACGAACTCAGCTCTTAAACATGCGAAAGCGAAAAATACCTATGCCACATTTACACATGGTTAACAAAAATACACACATCTTTCAAGTCGTCGCACATGCCCACCCCCCACCCCCCTGCAGTTACATCAGCGTGAAGAATACACATTTCAGGTAGTTACTTAAGGCTGATAAACACAGTTTTTTCAACAGTTACATAGCCCCGGAAACAGTAGGAGAAGGGTGTGGGGATGAGGATGGGGCAGCTACTGCATTTGAATACTGATGCGCTAGTGACCGAATGGTCACAGTCATTTTTCGTCATAGACCGTCGACTATTCTTATTGGGGTTAGTTTCTTCAAACTGACAAGCTTCTTTGCTTCACATTGACAAGTGTTCAGCCAGGTCAAGAATTAAATTGACTTGAAAACTCCCAACCAATTAAAGGACATTGCTGTCTATAATGCACCTGAAAAAAAAGGAATAGGACAGAAATGGAGAAAATCTGAACACGCCTGGAAAAAATGTTCCTTTCTGACGTGTAGGCTTAAAAGATAGCATGTTTTATGCTTGGCTTTAAAGGTTTAGTGGACTAACTACGTTGTTTGGCTCGAAGATTATCGAGGCTAAGTTAGAGATCTCTTTTATATCTATGTATACATATTGATAAATGTGTCTGGCCACTCAGTTCACCAAAATACGGTAAAGTTTCACATGAATGGTGAGAGCCTAGCACTGAATTTACCCGTTGAAGGTGTGTGTGGCAGTAATAAACAACATGTGGCCAAAAGCTCCATTAGTTGACGTTTATTCCATTTTCCTGCAGGTAAAACTTCATTCACTCACTCTGTCTGAACCACTATATCTTTCCAGTAACCTCACACACACACATACACACACACACACACACACACACACACACACACACACACACACAACACACACACACACACACACACACACACACACACACACTTTCTCAGAGAGAGAGAGAGAGGAGAGAGAGAGAGAGAGGGAGAGAGAGAGACGCGCGCGCGCGCGCGTGCACACACACACACACACACACACACACACACACACACACACACACACACACACACACACACACTCAATCTCTCACTCTCTCTGAGAGAGAGAAAGTGTGTGTGTGTGTGTGTGTGTGTGTGTGTGTGTGTGTGAGAGAGAGAGAGAGAGAGAGAGAGAGAGAGAGAGAGAGACGCACACACACACACATACACATGCGCGCGCGCGCGCATGCTCGCACACACTACGACCCCTTCACTGCCCCTGCTCTCCCCCTCCCCGCTATTTCCCCACCTTTCTCCCCCACCTCTTTCCACTCTGCCTCGTCCTGCCGTATCTCTCATCTGCTGTGGCATTGTTTCCTCACTGTTTAGGACCCCCAGCAGTGGCCGGTACAGACAGTGCACACACAGACTGGGATGCAGGGGTCACGAAGAACGCTGCAGCTATTTTTTTTACCTTCGCCAAGGAGGTTTATTTCACACCCTACCTCTCTTTACAGTATTGCTTTGTCCGTCAGCAAGAGGATGTGAAACAAACAAGCGAAACGAGCACACAAACAAGAGGAATAAGAAGAAAAAAAAACTGATCTGATTCTATCCAAACTTTGGCAGAGGTTTGGATCTCCCGAGTGCCCTTCTAGGTTAGCGTGTGCTATTGTATGGTCCGGCGTTGGAGCCTTGTCTGATGACTTCTGATGCTTGTCTTTGTGATGTACATTGAGTACCTTCTGCATTGAGTAGTAGTTTGAAAAACTTAGACCGTTTTCGTGTAATATTCTTCCGTTTTTGTTTGTTTGTTTGTTTGTTTTCAGCCTTCTTCCCCCCTCTTCCACTTCTTCCTCCTCATCATTTATAGTCTTCTTCTGTTTCTCCTCCATCTCCTCCTCCTTTTCTTTTTTTCTTCCTCCTCCTTCTCCTCCTCCTCCATCACCACCTGCCTCTCCTCCTCCTCCACCACCACCTGCTTCTCCTCACCTCCTCCTAATTGCGAGATGCTGTGAAACCCATGTCATCGGCTGTTGTATGTTAG
>JADBJO010000100.1:594027-639027 GCA_016801955.1 Conus betulinus | reverse complement strand
TTTATCTGTCTCTGTCTCTCTCTCTGTTGTGTGTGTGTGTGTGTGTGTGTGTGTGTGTGTGTGTGTGTGTGTGTGTGTGCCTGCCTAACTGCCTGCCTGCCTGCCTGCGTGTGTGCGTGCGTGCGTGTGTGTGTGTGTGTGTGTGTGCGTGTGCGTGCGTGTATGTCTGTGTCCGTGTGTGCGTTGTGCGTTGTGCGTGCGTGCGTGCGTGCGTGTGTGTGTGTGTGTGTGTGTGTGTGTGTGTGTGTGTGTGTGTGTGTGTGTGTGTGTACACAAATACAAAAGCGCTTGACGTCAACAATCCTTTGTACAATGAAACGGTCAACGACTATGCAATGATTTGGTTTGCTGCTGCGTGAGAGAGAGAGAGAGAGAGAGAGAGAGAGAGAGAGAGAGAGAGAGAGAGAGAGTGTGTGTGTGTGTGAGTGTGCATGCGTGCGTGTTTGTGTGTGCACCAGTTTACCTGAAGTCTGATACTCCAGGTGCAGATTTGATTCAGTTTTTTGTTTCTTTATATACCTTCTTTTTAGTTTCCTTCACAATTCGATTAGCACATGAAGAACATTGTTTTTGCAGCAGCATTTTTCTGTGATGTATGCCTGTGAACGACCCGATTTGTGTAGAGGTTCTAAAGTCTTGTTAGTGTGTGGTCCCTCCACAGCAGTTTCGCCGCAGGGCTGGTTTTCAGCCGCTTGCAGCACGGGCATAGCTTGTGATGAAAGGGTTAATATATCACGTCGAGAAAAGTGGCTAGCTATGGTAATAGAACCAAAAAAAAAAATCCCACTTATCAGTTTAATCTCTACACTGCATCATTTTTTATCTTTCAGAGTTGAAACTTGATCAGGTTAACAGGTACAAAGTACGGGGAAAGAGGTAAAAAGCAGACATAAACGGGTATATAGTGAAACCAGAGCATGGCAGGGAGCTGAGTCGTCCACATTATAATCAACTAACAAGCCAAGTACCTTTACTTTCCATCCGAAGATTATCATCATTCTTTCTGCCTTCAGCCGCTAAATGAATGCTTAGAGCCGGCTTGCAGCAACCCGAAACACAAGCCGACGGGTGTTTACCGGCGGCCTGTACCCACTTCTCAACACGTAGTGCACGTGCTTGTGGTAAGGCAGCTGTGCTCCAAGCTCAAAAGCTAAACAAGGCACCTGCAAGGACGAAGAAAGGGAGGACTGGGTCGTCATCGATCTCAGTGCAGATACTACATGGAGCGGATCATTTCATTCTCCCTGTCTCGATCTGTATGTATGTATGATCTCTCTCTCTCTCTCTCTCTCTCTCTCTCTCTCTCTCTCTCTCTTGCATGGCTGCGTATAAAACTGTTGAGCTACGTTTGTAGATTAAGAACAGTTTCAGGTAAAGACAATACAATCTGCGAAATAAGAACTACACAACACATCCAGGTTTTTCTTTTAAATACTAACCTCAAGAGTTAAATCAGTTGTGAATAAGAACGACAGCGCACGGGTACAAACATCTATTCGTGTAACACCTTGAACGAATCTGACTGCAAATCTTTGCCTCGCTCATAGCATTCACTTTTTGATATATGTTTTCTTACACAACTACTGAACTTGCGTTTTGCGTCGTTTTCATTTTTGTTTGTTTGTTTGTTTGCTTTTTGTCACTGTTAATTGGTTGGCTGGTTTGCTTGTTAGTTTTAAATTGACCATAACAGTTTCGTTGAAATCGAGCAGAGAGTTTTCTTAGAAAGAAAAATGTCAACAACAACAACGAAAAAGGAGATTTCCTGTTCTTGGCGAAATGTGTCTGAATAGCAGCCGATAAAGTCTGCTGTACTACAGCCAAGCCAGATAAATCAGCAAGAATGGGGAGATTTTTCCCGTCGATTTACTCAGATGTCCATTTATCCAGCATGTCGTATAAGTACACATATTGTCAATGCATGTCGACATGTTAGACATACTCTTTTCATTTCATTAACCTCTTTAAAACTGTGTATTTGTTTTCCTTTCTTTTTGTCTTTTTTCATGATAAACCTTTACCGTCATCATTTTTATGACGAACCAGGGATTTCTTCGTCTTCGATAATGTTTTGCAGGTTTGTGATCATAATATACACGATATCTAACAAGGTAGGATTTTTTTTTTTCTGACGCGCCTGGGTGACGGGTTGACCAAGTTTCTGCCTGCCCACATGCAAAAGCACCTGCCCATTCATCTTTAATTCTATAACGTATAAAATGACGAAGAAGCAGGAAACACACAACTTCTTGTCATCTGTTGTTTTGTCAGAACGTGAATGAACTCGACAACCAGTGTGCTCAATTCTGATTGGCCGATGCCGGTCACTTGGCATAATACATAATAATGTCGATGTCATCAATAGCAGCTCAAAAATGGTAGTTTCACGAAGCCAGACCTCTGGCTGTCTCAATGATTTATTCAATGTTGGCAAAATAGTGTTGATTTTTTTTTTTTTTTTTTTTTTTTGTCCTTCACAGATGTGATAAAAAATGCTAATGCCCAGCGAGCAGGTCAGAAAGAAAGCACAGAAGGAAAGACGGAACAGAAAGGGAGATGTTCGAAGAAAAACCATGGCTTTCGCATGTTAGTTTTTGGTTGCATAGGAAAAAAAAGAACAAAAAAGAATATGGTTTTGAAGAGAAAGACGAGACCTTTCTATGTTGAGCTTGGTTCCCATTGCAAGATTTTGCTAGTTGAACGAACTTGTGCAGTGAGATAATTGTCCTTGTACCAGACCATACAAAAATTGCAGCAGTGCTTTTCTTATTAAGTCGCTATGGATGGCGTTAGGTGTCCGAATGGGAGGACAGGGAAAAAACACATCGCCTTACACGGGTGCCCGATTTACCATTTGTGTGTGTGTGTGTGTGTGTGTGTATGAAGGCGTAGGTGAACTGAACTCATTTAGATGGCATTTTGACGTGAATTGAATAGCATGGGGCCAAAAACAAAAGAATGTCTTACCGAAAAGCACTCTCTTGCCTTGAATTTTCTGTCTCCACACAGTCCATAGAATGAAAGAAAGAAGGATAAAAAGAAGAAAAAAAAGGATAAAAGCGGACAATTTAACGTCCAAACAAGCTTTGACAATCTAACTAGCAAACGAGCTTTGAAGTGAAAAATGTTTATGTTGTCTTCGTCGAGTTTGAGCCGTTATTATATCTTTTTTTCTCACGACCTGCTGTGGTCTTTGAACTTGAATGCACTAGAATTGTCATTCGGTCATATACGTATGGCGACTCATCCGGCTGTGAGAAGTAAAAATGATGTTGACATACGCAAATATCAATTAATCCGATGTCGACTTATCCGGCAAGAATTTATAATACAAGGAATCATTTTGGTTGGGGAAAGAGAAAAAAAAAATCAGCTGAACTGAGTTACGTCTTACCCAGTGTCGAAAAATTCACTTCAACCTTTGCAGTTTTCGTTTTCGCCAGTAATATTGTTTCATCATCAAATCCTCTTTAGTAATTGCATTAAATAGTAAAACCACACGGTTACTTGCTAAACTCCAGAAGGTAATTTCTCTGCGCGATTGTTAAGATTATATATCACTTTATTTGTACAAAGGAAGAACGGGAGAATGGGTCCAATTTTGTGATGAATTCCCCTATCAAATAGACGTTAAATACTATTACAGTTCATGGCAAAGTTCGGTAAATGTGTACAAGACCATTACGCTTTTTTTTTTTTCAAATTGCAGCTATAACCTCATGTCATGTTACAGAATAACCTAGTGTGAATACTTCGTCTTCTGTCAACTGGTTTTAAGGTGGGGGGAAAGGCGGGGGGGGAGGGGGGAGACAGACAGACAGACAGAGATTGTGTATATGTATGTGGCGCCTGTGCATGCATGGTATATTTGCATGTGTGTGTGTGTGTGTGTGTGTGTGTGTGTGTGTTGAAACGGTAGGGATGGGGGTGCATCAATGGCTTTTCATCTTGAAGAAGCGGAAAGCAGGGAATGCTCAGTTGTCTCCTCAGAGACTCAAGAACTGATAAAAATAATCCCCCACCATCCCCCACCATACACCCCGACCTTTCTGTCTGTCTGTCTGTCTGTCTGTCTGTCTGTCTCTCTCTCTCTCTCTCTCTCTCTCTCTCTCTCTCTCTCTCTCTCTCTCTCTCTCTTTATGAGAATGAAAGAGGCGATGTAGTTAATGCGTACAAATGTCTGGGAATATAATTCTCAACAAAACTTAGTTTAATTTTGCATGCTAAGACATCGTAAACAGAGCAAAGAAAGCAACCATAGTTATCTTTCACATTGAGTATGAATTAGATTGTAACTCGTTTAGTGTTTTTACTATAAATTGTTTGGCTCACAAATTCAGCCAGTTTTGCAATATGGAGCTGAAATCTGTGTTTTTTCAAAAAATTGGACTTAGGAGAAAGTTCATTTATGTGCATTAAAGCTGTTCTTAAATGTTGATATCAGAACTCCGAATGATATGATTATGGAGAACTTGTAAGGCATCCAGTTTATCTAAACTCGAACGTAAAGTGCATTTATATTGGCTAAAGCTGACTAGAATGTAGGGATGCAGGGTACCTTATAAAGCGTACAGAATGTTGTAGTTCTCAGATGTTAATGGTAAGAAGACATGGGCTTCCAGGGTATGATATTGCTTGAATTATTATGGGTTTGGGGTTTGTTTGGGATAACCAGGGTGTTTCAAGATGTATCTGAGTTTTTAAAATAGTTTAAAGAGATGGCTATTGATTGTAGATAGCAGAAATTGGCATGACCATGTCCAACAGAGCGATAGATTCATACAGCTCAGACATTTCAAGACTAGTCATAAGTTAAAACCATATATCTGTATAGAAATGAACCGATATATTATGAGCACATTGGCTAAATTTAAATTTAGTGTTTCTGGCATTGCTTGCCATCGTTTCAGATGTTTCAACCCTGCCGATGATGAATTGACATGTTGTTTGTTGGGCTTAGCAAGGAAAAATGAAGCTCATTTTTTATTGTGCTGTCCTGCTGTGCATGATCCCTAAACCAAACTTATCCAGCCAAAGTATTCTACCGAACCAGGTCATTTCAAGGTCGTATTACCGTTGTTGACAAGAAAAAACATGCTCTCAAATATGGCTGTATATACCTATGAAGCACAGAAAAGATTGCGTGCTTTACTTAATACCCCTTTCAGTTACATACTCTCATTATTGTTGTGAATTTCTTAACATTTTTTCCCAGGTGCACCTTAATTTGTTTTCATTGATTGTATGAATACCCCTTCACAGTGGGGACTTGGCCTTAAAACTGAACATATATTCGTATTCGTATTCGTATCTCTCTCTGTGTCTGTCTGTCAGTCTGTCTCTCTCCCACTCACTGACTGTCTCTGTCTCTGTCTCTCTCTGTCTGTCTGTCTGTCTGTCTCTCTCTCTCCCCCTCTCTCTCTCCCCCCCCCCCCCCCCCCCCCCCCCCTCTCTCTCTCTCTCTCTTCGTGTCCATGACGTTACTCCCAACCTGCTCATTCCGACTCTCCAACATGCCGAACCATGTCTACTTACGTTCCGTCACAGTCTCGGCACCGGCAGTCTACAGGTAACTGTAATATGTGATAGTCATAGAGCAAAACAACCACTGAGCTGCCGTTGAATCTACTGTGTGAAGTGAACAAAAAACCCATTGAGAACTCATAAGCAGAACATTCATTCACTCAAGTTGTCTAGATTTACCTACCTATGCTACGCAGAAGATGGAACGATCTGGGCCTACAGATGTCAGTCGAGTTTCACTAGGAAAATGTGCAGCGTCAAGCTCCTGTGGATGTAGTATTCACACATGAATAAGACGTTGCTGTTGCAGCTTTCTTCTTTAGAAGCGCATTGAGCATAGAAAAACAAACCTTATCTATCTCTCTTTCGATTTTAGTTGTGTTCTACCCATCCCCCCCCCCCCCCCCCCCCCCCCCCACCTCTCTCTGTCTGTCTGTCTGTCTGTCTGTCTGTCTGTCTGTCTGTCTCTCTCTCTCTCTCTCTCTCTCTCTCTCTCTTACATTCAATCTCTTGTTTATCAGCCTTTTCCGCAAATTTGTCCTGGAATAGGGAGAAAGCCTTTTGCTCCCAGTTGAAAAATAAATTCACTGAGTGCTTTTCCAAATTGTTTTGATGAACAGATATAAATCTTGATAATTTGGGGATTTTGACCTTTCTTTTTTTTTCCTGTTTAGATCCGAATTTGCCTGCCATCAAAGTCAGGAATAAATAGAATAACGATGTGGTAATGGCCAATATCGGCCCGGAGGGCACAAATGGATGCCGGAGTCAGATAGGCCAGTCCTAGCATTAACACCGGCGCCGTGGAATTGTGTGGACCAAAGAAGCATGTAAAGTGTACAAATATGAATCTGAGGTAAGGAATTTTAAAAAAGGAACAAAATTGAAAATTTTGATTTCTTTACTTAAAGAAACTAGATTATAGTTTTCATGAGTCAAAATGTCTAATTTCGATCAACAGGTCTTTCCTTTAGACTTGATATGGTCGTCCTAATCAGCTGGGCTACAAACAGGACGACTGATCTTTATGTCGTTTCATGATTTCCCTGGAAACGACAGATAAAGTGTGTCTTGTGTCAATATCGAATTACCAGTAACATGAGTGGCAAGATAAAACCTGCAGTGCATGCAAAAATGTCACATGAACAGAAAAACAAAGAAAGAAAGAAATATAATATCCAGCTTTCCTCAGATAATTTTCTTGGATACTTTATAGTAACTAAGCATTGCTTTATATTATACCTGTTTTTTTTTTTCAACATGGAAAGGAAGGCGGTAGGGTATATACACATATTTTAACACATTAATGAATTTGAAATGCTGTCCAGGCTCTGTACATGAATTCATAGTAAAATGTACTCAGTACAGATGGAAATATACCAAGAGGCAGAAGACTAATTTACGTGCAGCAGGTTTTTGGGGAGTACCACCCATTAATCAAATGCTTTTTTTGTAAATAGTTTTAATCCAATTTGTCTTGTCAGACCCGAACATTAAAAGGTGAATATTTCTGCTGGAGTGACAGAGAAACGCTTTCAAGTGCTGTTTCAAAGTGAATACGAGCATTGCTGAAATATTTTCTTTCTCAACGTGCAGTAGTGTATTGTAAAGCAAGCGACATTTTTCACCTGAAAAGCGACCTTTTTCCGAAGACTTTTTGACTGTTATATGTAATATTTTCGTCAACACTTTTTTCAGACGGTTAGCAATAAATGCAGATGCAATCTTGTACGCAGTGTTGAGGACAGGAATAACGCGCCGCTGTTTAAATGAATCGCTACTATGCGTTTATCTTCTTTGGGGAATGTATATGATAGTCCCTTGTCTTTGTGATATTGACAACTGTCCCTTCCACAAACCTTCATTAACTGAGAATACCAGGAGTGTCAGTAACAACAAAGAAAAACTTCTGTAATCGTACAATAAATCCGTTAGGACCAGAGTTCTTATAGTGATTCATATTCCAATGCAACGGCTGCCTCCTGATAGATGATCAGATCTTCAGCCGGCATTTTGGCTTTACGTGTTTAAACGGGAGCATAAGGTAATCAAGCACTGATGTCAACGTCAGATTCATTGCAAAACATGTGCAAATCTTCATAATACTGGTTCACCTTCATGAGTATGCGTTTTAGATCCGAGATGACATTCTTATCATCTGTTTCTGGTGAGAGTGTGAATTTGTCTGACTAATTTGCATTTTCTAGATTCCTGAAACATTTGTTTGCTTTTTCCCCCCTTTTATTTTTCCAAATAACGATGTCTTTTTCCAGCATTTTTTCAAGGTTTTCAGTTTAATTTTTAATGACATTCCCTTGTACAGATTCCAGTGTTTTTTCCTGTTGTGGCATTAGAAATTGTTTTATCTTTGAGTACAAACGTAGTCTAAGTGTTTCAAAACAAAAGAGTCGATAATTAACCTTGAAAGGCAAACTTTCATTTATGCTACAGTCAACATTCATCACTGTGCAACCGTCATGCTAGTCCCTGATAACATTAAACATTTTTTTACTCAAAGTTATCATTCACACACACACACACACACACACACACACATATATATATATATATATATATATATATATATATATATATATATATATATATATATACATGTGTGTATACACACACACACACACACACACACACACACACACACACACACACACACACACACAGATCTCTGGGAGTCACATCCTGCGCTGAAAGTATGTTTGATCCCTTCAGATTCTTGAGGGCACACAGCACAGAATCCCGAACTCGCCAAAAAATTAAATGAATTATAATAACCATATCAGTGTTCCTGGAATCGGTAGGTCGGCGCAGTTCCTGTTTTTAGCACTCATTCGTTATATGACCTCGATGTCCTCTCGTTTCATTTTAATTTTCAGTTCGTTAGGATAAAGAGAGAACACTTCGTCCTAACACTGCTGTGACATCTCCCCGACTCTGTCCTCCTTCATACTGTTGATACGCACATAAGATGTTTTCATTTGAATAGAAATAAAATGTGTGCTTGCTTGTTTTTTTTTGCAAAGTTTTCAGCTATTCCAATGACAAAAACTTCCTGTATATGTATTCTACATACGTCTGTATATGTGTGTGTCTGTGAGTAATGTTACTGAACTCGTGTCTGCTTTTTCCCTTTAACGCATGGGCTCAGGGTCGGTATTGCGTAGTAATTCAATAATCTTAGACAGAATCGTTAGATTTTAGCGATGTAGTGCCTCTGTAATTTTTTTGTTGTTCAGAAATCGGTACCATTTCCTGACATGACAGGGCCGTAGGCTGCCTTACGAACAGATGATGTGGAGGTATTCATAGGTATATAGCCTCAGAGTGGCTTTTGAACCCATCACCTGGCAGGAATTGTAGGTTTATTATTGTATGGTGAGTGATGGATCACAGTAGGGCAGTTATAGGTGATGGGACGTACTTTTAAGGAGACAGAGTAGAGCGAATGAAATGGGACTGTTTGGAGAGACCCAACTGGCTCAAAAATAGGGTCGCAGGAGAGTTCATGAATTCAGTATCGTGAAGGATGGCCGCGAGAATCCTCAAAAACAAGTGGAATTATTGTTTGGGTGTGTTCCTTGTGAGGCACATTCAGTGTGTGTGTGTGTGTGTGTGTGTGTGTGTGTGTGTGTGTGTGTGTGTGTGTGTGTGTGTGTGTGTGTGTTTAGATATATATACATAGTTCAACGCATGCTGTGCCTCAAAACGTCCACACAACGTTTTTAGGTTTATTAACAGGACCTGCAAAAACATGAAATGTCGACATGTGTATCGCGCGAGATCATGTCCTGCTAATTCGTTCGAACAATTTGATCAGTAATTCTTTATGAACAGGAGTGAAGAGCATCAAGAGAGTGGGAGGGTGTCAGTCTGAGCTCGATATTAGATTGTTGTCATCCACAATGAACAATTTTTTATCCTCACGCTAATTTTTTTTTTTTTTTTTTTACAAGATTTCGGGGATTAACCCCCCCCCCCCCCCCCCCCCCCCCCCCACAGAGTTTGACGTCATGCATCGCCAACCACTTTAGACATATTGACCGGATAATGTGGACCGGTATAGAAAAATATCAAGACATTAGAATACTGCGCCTATCTGACCTCAGTCCTAAGTTATGGTCAGTCAGTAACTTCGTCAGCAAGTTTTCTGGATTAAAAAATCAACGACAAAAACACCCAACTCTTTGACGTCAGATGTTGCCAAATATGGTCGAAAAGGGCGGATTGATCTCATTATTGTGGACAAATATGGAGACGACAGGAAGGGTAGGGTGATAATAGCTCTCTGAACACGCGAGTAAGGTTCCAGTCAATTGCATCAACCTATTTTTACCGCTACAATAATGGCCAATTAAGCAAACCGCTTTTCCATTGGCGATAATGATCAGCTATAGCAAGCTATTACTGCTTCAACGGCGATCGTTATGTCTGCAGTGATGAATTCTTTGGCCTACACGCCAATTGCTTATGATCGCATGAACAAGCGGGTGATATTACACACGGATGGGTAACCACACGTATCCCACCATCAAATATGCATAAACAGGAAACAAATTACCGAAAATAATCGTGCGGCGGATAAGATTTCGTGTTATGTTTTAAAAGTATCCCATGGAGAAAAACTACCAATAGATTCGTGCTGTGATCACGAAGAAAAACTACCGATGGATTCGTGCTGTGATCACGAGCTGTGAGATTAAAGTCACACTGACCTGAGACCCTTAAGGTTACGTCACCAGACGAAGTTTGTTGGGAGTCTGGTAATGTTTCTGGTACTGAACAGGTAAGTCGACAGTTCTGTTGTTAGATAGATATAGGTGCTTGTAACTTAAAAGCTTGTTGACAGGCTGGTCGTGTTTTTTTTGTCCCGGACTGAAGTCTGAAGATCGCTCCATCTAAAGGTGATCGTTGAACGCGGAGGGAGGACGAGTGGTAACGAGGTTCCTTTGTTTTGTTGGGAGTGAAATACCCAGTCTTGTAGCATGGTCGTAGCAGGGAATCCTTACTTCCTTGGCTGCTATCAGGGCCACCGGGCGGCCTATCTTCTTTTGCTCGTGCGACAGCCAACTGGTCTCACAGACCGCAGACTAGTTGAAGCGCACCACGAATGGCAGATCAAAAGATGCTGAGCGCCCTCCTTCCGCTCACCCTCCATACCAGCCCCATCCCCACTCCCCATACGGTCATAAGCAGGGGGTTCCTCTTGAGTGAGTCCTCTCCCTCCCTGCCTCCACCCATTTCCCCCGCCCTATAACCCTACTTCACCACTGTGTAGGGGTGCAGAGGTGCGAAATCACTATTATGTGGGTCCAGACTCGCGAACAGCAGAGACACTGCAACCCGCAACAATGCAACCCCAAGCACCAAGAACCGCCGACCTGTGAGAAAAGCTGACCTCCGCATAGAAGGGTAGGTAGTCTGCACAACCTTACAGTTGTCGATTTGCCACCTTGAAACCCTTTAGGAGCAGTCTGCCACTTTGCTCCAGACACACCACGAACTTTTACCTCAAAGTATAGATACCTGTCAGGGTTACGTCGTGCAATGAATATATGTATGTCAGTATTAGAAAGGAGCTCGAGAGCAGAAGGCTTTGCCAGTGTCGAGGGAATCTTCGATTCGCCTTTTTGGTCAAAGTATGAATGAAAAAAAGCTGTGCTGCCACGGGGGACGTCATAGCTGTTACAGACGAAAGAAAGCTTCGCGAGTGCTTTTTATTAACAGGACCTGCAAAAACATGAAATGTCGACATGTGTATCGCGCGAAAGTTTCTATTGTGAAAATATATCATTTTGTGGATAATTATTGATCTGCAATGAACTTTATGGACAGATCCAGAATTTACCATGTTATCCTGAATCACCCTTCATATACCTCACCAAAATTGAATGGCTTCATTTTTCTTTCACTTTTCATCTCTTCATCAGTTTCGTTGAAATGAGTGCAGTAGTTTTTTGTGTCATAACCCTTTTTTTTCTAGTTTTGCCGAATAATCTTGGACTCGCTGTTTGATCTGAATACTGAAATTTGATGTGTTCAACTGTGGACCGAGTTTGTTTAAATAGGTTTAGTTTTTGCGTAACACACCCAAGAGATAGACAAATAAACAAATGGACGAACATGAAAAAATTATCTCCTTGGAGCAGTTATAATGTGTCTCCAGGAGAACAATTACACAAAAAATATTTCGTGTTGGAATAAACGTATAAGCGCACCTGTTTTTTTTCTGCACTTCTAAAACAAAACTATTGAAGAGCTTGATTGGAACTGAACACTTTTTGCCTACATGAAGAGAAACAGATCAATAGGTAGGAACACTTGAGAGAGCTTGACAGCAGACGGTCTTAAGAGAAGACCCTTCCCCCTCCCCTCCCTCAGGCAAATGTTTTTGTCGTGAATTCCTTACACTCTCATGGGGCCGGACTGCATCAACGTCAAGACTCCTGGATTCCCTTCTGCTGTCAGAATTGTATTTCCTGGCGCTGGCGGAATTCGAATCAGCAACTTCTGGATGGGTGGGTGTCTCAACAAAATCTTAAACCTTATGAAATTCACTTTGTTCTTCCAAAATCTAGCTGCCTTTTTGTTAGCTGCATCTGCCATTGCCTTCAGGATTCTGGTTCTCTTTTCATCAGAAATCCTGACCTGTTTCATGAGATCATACACCGATGAGTCTGCAAGCCCCCGTTGCTCCTACTTTTGCAGCGAAGACTTAGCTTATGCCAGATTCCCTCGAGCTGCTGGCTAAAGTGGCATACTTCTCAGGCTTGTAGATGTGAGATGCCTCCATTCTGTTTTCATATGGCAGTCAGTTCAATCCGAGTGATTTGTTTTGATGGCCCTGAGTGGAGTACAACATTCTCATGTCACTTTTACTAATGATCTCTGGGTGGTTTTCCCATTCTGGAAGATTTGCTGTGCACTCTCAGTCATCTTCCCCATCCAGTAAATCCCAGTTCCATGCTCTTGCAGTCGCAGCTTCGCAGACCATGATTTATGGCTTCCTGTCATGTAGATTTCGTTGCTTGAGCTTCTGGTGGCGTAGTGCATCTCCGATAGTGATAATTGCTTGTCCGATCTCCTTACGCATTTTACTGGAGAACGGTTTTTTCTGTGATTGGACGAGCCCGTTGGACATCCAAATACATTTTTTTCATAAGAGAGAGAGAGAGAGAGAGAGAGAGAGAGAGAGAGAGAGAGAGAGAGAACAGCATTTGGTTTGCATAAGAATGACTTCAACCTGAACATTTAACTCGACGTTAGTAGCACTGAAGGCCCACCTTCGTTTCATCCATGGAATGGTGGGCGCGTTTCGTTTTGCCCAACCGTGATACACTGACTGTCGTCCCAGTAGCCGGCTGTGCGTGATAGGGAACAAAGACGGCGGCCTACAGCTGAATAGGCTGCTGTCTTTAGAGGACCTCTGTGGCCACTTGTTACCAAAAACAGTAGCATCCAAGGACGGTGCTGTTCAAGGACCACGAGTTATTAAATGAACTACAGTCATTTACCCATTAAACAGATTGCACGGTCACCTGACAAACAACGGTTGGTGCATGTCATGTTAATTGGACGAACAGTCGTTGAACCATCTCTCTATTGAACCAGGCCCAGAACCATCATGTAAATTTGCTCAGTCACAAGTTTGATTTTCTGTTGCTGTTCAACAAATCTCTTATTTGATTGTTTAGTTGCGGCTGTCTCAATAAAGTTGTGCGCCAATGACGTTGTGAATCCCAACATACCGTTGTGAAAGGCGAAGCAAAACTCTTACCTCTGACCTCATCCCTTGTTTCTTCCTTCCTCCCTTTCCTCTCCTCCTATTCTGTCACGAAAAAGAAAGCAGTAGAACTGGGCAATCTCATTTGTCCAGCCCATCTCACCCACTTACCATCAGTCCAAATGGGACGACGAATTTCAGACTGGTCCCCATTCACCACAACTATGGAAAAGTATTTATGTCGGTGGTTTATATTATAACTGTTCTCATGAAAACTACACCAGAAATGTACTTAATTAGCTTGACATGTTTTTATTTTTTTCATACCAGGATTGTCATTGTGACAGCTGGACATAAAACTAGTGAATGATTCGAATGCAAGCGAATAACGCATGATGTTGTTGGGCAAGCTGATTCGTGGACTAGCAGAGACAGAAGCCGACAAACTGATAATTACTGTTTTTTTTCAGTGGAGTCCACAAAAAGAATATGGCAAAAATTACGTATGCGGGAAGCAAGAACTTTTTTTTTTTGGTGTTACGAAAATCTCTTTTATTCAATGGGAATCTTTTTCCTTAAAAAATTGACCTTTAGCCTCTCCCACCGTGCTATACCAGTCACTACACACACACTGTCAGCGGTCCCATAACTGTCCAGCAGTGGAGTGCAGGTGTGTCGTACCTGTTGTCTCCGGCCTCACCTGTGGGTCCAGGTGTCCAGCGGGCTGCTGACGCTGAGAGTGATGGCGAGTGACGGAGCGTGAGGGAGGCTGCCACGCCCGAGCATAGCCAGAGGGGCTCAACGTCAGAGAGGCGGTCAGGCGCGCAGCAGTCAAGCCGTCATCCACCTTTCACCCCGCCGCCTTGGGCCGGGCGTCCAGCTGGCCGCGCGTCAGCTCCGTTAGCTGCCGCGTCCGTGTCCGTGAAAGATTGCGACCGCCTCGATTTCGGCTTCTTTGATTTCTTTTTTGGAGGGCTTTGAGGGGGGGGGGGGGGGGGGGGGGGGGGAGGGGGGCGTGGGAAGGGGGATTGGGAGTGGGGATGTTGGAACGAGGCTGGAGGAAAGAAAGTGGAGGCGAGAAAAAGAGTTGAGAACTACTTGTTGAGGGAATGTCGTTACTGGGAGGTGAAAGGTGGGGTTATGGCTGCTTTCATATTTTTGTCCTGATGGTTTTGTTCGGGGTCAGCTCTTTTTGTTACTTTGTCTCTTTGTCACAGTGTCAATGTGTCATCAATTCGCTATGTCACCGTACAAAGCGGGTTGTCTATGTCATTTGTGTCTGTATGTCACCGTGTCTATATGTCGCTGTTTCTATGCGTTGTAGTCGGGGTTAAAGTAAAGGTTTCTTTGGGATAAGAGTTAGGGTTTGGTTAGGGTTAGGATTAAGGATTTGAGAGAGTTAGGGTTTAGGGATGTGGTTAGACATATGGACATGGCTACATATAGACATGTTCCCGTTTGGTTCTAGTCAATACTTGTGGGGTTTGTGTCGAAAGGAAATGCTCTGCGATAACAACCAACACTTCATATCAGAAATTATGTTCCTGGTCGTCTGCATTCTAAAAAAGACAATAATGACACTATGTGTATAGAGGAGGGTGGGGAGTGGATAGGAGGCGAAGAGCCAGGATGTATCTTTCACACACACACACACACACACACACACACACACACACACACACACACACACACACATATGAGGTCCGTTTTCCTGGCGTCATTAGACGATGATAGAAAGTAGAAGAAAGAAAAAATAGACCGCAGAACCACTTGGTAGACTTCTTTAATGTGTCCTTAAAGGAGTCTAGCAAGTGGTTCTGCGGTCCATTTTTTCTTTCTTCTACGGCCCATCAGTTTAACCCTATACTTTGCTGACGAACACATACACAGGCATGCACACGCACGCGCGCACGCGCACAGAGAGAGAGAGAGAGAGGGAGAGAGAGAGAGAGAGAGAGAGTATCATCAACCAGTTTCTAATCTGTTTGGCGTTTGGATTTTTTCTTCTTTTTTTTTTTTCGTTCGTCGGTTATGTGTGTGTGTGTGTGTGTGTGTGTGTGTGTGTGTGTGTGTGTGTGTGTGTGTGTGCGTGCGTGCGTGCGTGCGTGTGTGTGTGTGTTTGTTTGTGTAACCTTACGGTCATGGAATTGAAGAACCCTACCCCAGCCCCCATCTCTCTCTTCGCCTTGCCCATCTCTCTCTCTGTGTGTCTTTCTTTCTGTCTATCAGTTTGTCTGTCTGTCTCTCTCTCTGTCTGTCTGTCTGTCTCTCTCTCTCCCTCTCTCTCTCTCTCTCTCTTGAACTTTAACGATTTCTCCACCGTTTTCTAATTATTCAGCAATGACGTTATCAAGTGCTAGATGAGAAAGACAGGGCAGGCCCATTAACCGGAATGGAAACACTGAAGCTTGGAATCCGGCCACCTACGCAGGTCGCTGCATTCTTAAAGATTCAGCGTGTGGGATCAAACTACCAGGGCTGGTCTTTTGAACCCGCTGCATTAGGGTCCTAAGCTAGGGTGAAGTTATGCTGTTCGTTGTTATTAATTTACCCTTCATCTCATCCTCCCTGCTCAGCCTCGCCCTACCGCCCATCAGCCACATTTACCTTTTTATCTGTAATCAACTCTTACTGCTTTTCGCCCTGACCCATTTTCGCCCTTCTCTCTCTTAATTTTTTGTCTTTAAAACGGAACGATTTGTGTTGCCTCTCCAGAGTCGACTTTCGTCCCTTCGCTTGAGACTTAGCGATGGAATTCGTCCGTTGTGTTGCTCCATCTTTGGTATTAAAATTTAGTGGAGAAGCTCCGCCTTTTCTGCGGTATTGTCATCCTGGGAACAAAACAAAATTCATTGGCCTCCCTCACCAGATGACAAAGGTAAGGAAAGGGAACGTGTACTCTCTCTCTCTCCCTCTGTCTGTCTGTCTCTATGTCTGTCTGTCTATCTGTCTGTCTCTCTCTCTCTCTCTCTCTCTCTCACACACACACACACACACACACACACACACACACACACACAGAGGCGCGCTCGCGCACACACACACAGGCGCGCTCGCGCACACACACGCAGACACACAAACACAATCACTCACTCACTCACACACACACACACACACGCACGCACGCACGCGCGCGCGCGCGCGCGCGCGCACACACACACACACACACACACACACACAGTCTCTTACAGAACGAATAGCTTCTCTTGAAAATACGGTACTCAAGCAGACTGAGATGATTGCTAGCATGGTCAGATCCAACGCTTCCATAACAACAGACAGCCAGCCATACCCAAACAGACAATCTGACCTTTCATACTCTTCAGTCGTATGCTGATGTTGCAAAATCATGCCTACCTGCTGCATCACACCCCAAGAAACCATCACCATCAACGTCAGAGAGTAGAAGGGTGAAAACAAATAAAAAATCAAAAGAAAAGAAGGAAGCCGAGAACCCAGATAAAATGACGTCAGAATTTCATGACGCAAAAGATCAGACAGGAAAACACACACTCAGTCAGTTCCAAACAAGACAGAAACAGACTTCCCGAACGTCGTAATTCTTCATGATTCTGTGTGTTTAAGGGAGTGAATGGGAACAGACTGGGCCTTTCTTATGGTTTTGAAGCTAAGACAAGCCGAGTATTCACATCAGAAGACCTTACTTTGGCGCTTCAGTCAAATCTTTACTCTGACGAAAAACCACCAGATGCAGTAGTTATCCACTATGGGGTTAACGACCTACAGAAAAAAGACCCAAGGCATGTCAGCAAAGAGTTTACTTCCATTATCAAAGACTTTGCCACCAGACATTCCAAAGTGAAGGTTGTGGTTAGTAAAGTTGCTCCAGTCAAGATCCCAAACTGGAAATTAAGCGAGAGGTTTTCAATGCTCTAACAACCTCAGATCTGTTTGGAAATCAAGAATGTGTCTTTTGTTTCTCATAACAAACCTACCAGCCAACAACTGGGCACTCAGAGACAACCTCCATCCTACACCTAGAGGGTCAAGTGTTCTGGCAAGAAATATTGGTAGGCACGTTCGAAAATTCTTCTGGGAGAAGCCGAGGAAGACAGTGAGATTGTCTAACCAGCGACAGGCCGGAAAATATCAACCTTACAGAGGACACCAGCCCCTCCCTGGATACAGAGACCCTTGGTTCAACATGTTCGACGTGTTGAGTACACAGTGGTATTGAACCAAAGACAAAGAGACCTGTTGATTTAGTTTCTGCGGAAATCTCAGTCAAGATCACTGTTTATCCCATCTTGAGTGACTATAAATCGCATATTTCTTGTTTTTTTCTTTGTCAAAGCATTTTATATAGATCTATAGTCTGTTGTCAACTTTTTGTGAAATTGTGCATTTTTTGTTGTTTTTATATTATCTTACCACAACTATCTTTTGTTGTTGTTGTTGCTGGTATTGTTAGCTATTTCTTATTTATCTCATTGAGTTCATTCTTAATCGCAAGGCTGTTGAGACAACACAGCGTTAATCAGAAGGGAAAAATGCCGAAGAAAATGGAAAGGCAATCTAATATTCAAATAATGCACTGGAATTGTAGATCAATTTCCACAAATCTAGACAATCTTGTGCAGCATCTTTCATCAAATAAGTATCATGTTTTAGCTTTACAATCTCTAAATGTATTCACTAAGAAACCCCCAATCCTTAAGGTTACTTTTATCCTCCAATCTACCAATCTGAGGATGAAAAGGAAAAATCAACACAGCTATTTATATCAAAGATGTTCTGGAGTACAGGCAAATTGTACCACCCTTTCCAACAGATACTAGAAACATTAATGCCTGTGCAGTCAGAGTAAAATTTAATGAATCGCTGATGATTTTGAATATAGTTTCTGTGTATCTGCCAACTGGTCCAGACGAACAGAACACAGAGTGGCTACGCTCGATCCAGGATCAGAAAGAGAAATGGTTGATAGTGGGGGCGATTTTAATGCTCATTCTCCCTTTTGGGACAAGGAATGCACTGTTGGCAGGTCTATCAATAACCGTTTCGTCGAAAATGTTATTGATTCTGCTTTATATCTACTCAATAATGGGAGTGTAACTAGAATTCCAGATATATCGAAACATAAGCCATCTGCCATCGATTTGTCACTTATATCACCAGCTATTGCATGCAACTGTGAATGGGATACTGTCAAGGATACATTGGGTAGTGACCATCTTCCCGTTGTTATCAGTTTAAATGACAAACCAGTAAGTCAGGATTCAGTAAAAGATAAAATTCCCAAATATAATTACAGAAATGCGGATTGGGACAAATTTGAAAGATTGTTGTCAATGCTAACATTGAAGAACTTCAGTTGGATAATATATATAGTATTTATTTGCAAAATTTACCGAGATAATTTTGTACGCTGCTGATTCTTCAATACCCGAAGTGCAATCAAATGAAAGAGAATAAATTCAGGAAATGTTTGGTGGAACGATGCTTGCGCAGAGGCTAAACAGTTGAAGAAAGAAGCCTTAATATATCTCAAAGACAAAAAAAGAATGAAGAAAACCACAAAAATATGAAAAAGGCAAAAATACATAGCAATAGAGTAAACGAACAGGCCAAACGGCAGTACTGGTCAAATTTTTGTAAAAACGAAGTTTCTGATCATGCAGATCTTCAGAAGGTTTGGAAAAAAGTGAAGGATATGAAAAATGGAGTATGCCTTCCAGAATATCCAGTACATATAAAAAATGAAGAATTTCCTTCTAACTCACAAAAGGCCGAAGCTTTCTCAGAAATGTTTGCAATGACGAGTTGCAAAGAGGGCTTGTCAGAAAAGGATAGAGTTTTTTTCGAGAGAAAGAATCTTCCAGTGAAATATACAATGATCCAATAGAAGATAACAGCCCATTTTATCAATGCCCCAATCACCTTAAAAGAAATGAAAGATGTCATTTTTTCCAATGGAAATAAAAGAACTTCAGTAGGCCCAGATGGAATATCAAATGAATTAATCAAACATTTACCTGCTAATTTTGTTAACTTTCTTCACCAATTCATACAAAGATGTTGGTCGTCTGGAAATATTCCATTAATATGGAAACAATCTATTATTGTTCCCATACACAAGCTTGGTAAACCAAAATCTGACATAAACAGTTATCGGCCTATTGCTCTGACGTCACATACTGGGAAACTGATGGAAAAAATAATTTTAAATCGTCTCCTACTACTGCGAAAAAAGAACAATATCATACCAATACATCAAGCAGGTTTTCGTAAGGCAGATCAACCATCGATCACCTTACCAAACTAACAACCCAAATTAAACATCAGTTTGCTAGAAGGAAAAATGTACTGGCTACTTTCTTTGATATCAAAAAAGCGTATGATCAAGTATGGCATTCTAGACTACTTTATAAATTAAAATCCATTGGCTTATCAGGTTGCATGTATAATTATTTCAAGACTTTTCTAGCAGATAGATCATTCAGACCAAAATAGGACACACTTACTCAAAATTAAAACCACTTCATATGGGAATTCCACAAGGATCAGTAGTAGCACCAATACTTTTCAATATTTTAACACATGACCTACCATCATCTGTGTCTAATCATGTTGAATTGGTTCAATATGCTGATGATATCTGCATATGGATGAAAGTGACTATGAAAAAAACGCACTCCAGTGAGATCGCTAAATTACACTAAAAAATTGTATCAAAGAGAACTTAATAATATAAATGGTTTTATGATTCAAAATGGTTTAACTTTGTCTCCAGAGAAATCACATATGATGCTTTTCGACTCTGGTTACGATCGAAGAGAGTTGCCTTCTTTTCAATCTAGAAGGGTCAGTTATCAATTATGCACAGTCTGTTAAATTTTTAGGAGTAATCCTTACATCAAAATTGTCATGGAAAGAGCATTTAGAATACGTAATGATGAAAGCTAAAAGAGTCTGAACTTCCTAAAATTGTCAGCAAACAACAGTGGGGACAAGACATTTCAACTCTTATACATCTAGTAACAGCACTTATTCGTTCAAAGTTAACATATGCCCAAGGTATTCTTCTCTGCCCCAAAATACCTTTTAAAAAAAAATGCAAAGTATAGACAGTAAGCCTATAAACTTGCCATTGGAGTTCCAGTATATACCTCTTCATTAAAAACATATGCTGAAATTGGTATATTACCTTTTGAAGAAAATATGAAACTTGCATCATCTAAATATGTCCTAAGGAGTACATCAGTTCCAAATTCAAATTATGATGAAGTGTGCGTAAAATCAGACACAGATTTTCCCAAAAGAGCAAAGTCGGTTGCCTCTTTAGAAACAATAGGCACTTTCACTTATGACATTTTTCAAAGTCAGGAATCAATAAGAAAGATATATCATCTCGTGTACTGTTCACTGCAGTCCCTAAATGGGAACTACTATCAGCCTTTTTCGATACTAATTATACAAATATAAAGAAAAATGATGGTCCCGCTTTATCTGCCTCTGTAAAAGCTCATATTTTTTTAGCACTACCCGGACCATTTAAAAATTTACACTGATGGCTCTAAGCTAGATAATGACATGGTTGGAGCTGCATTTGTAATCCCAGCTTTAAAAGCAGAAAAGGCTTACCATCTTGGAAAATATTTTTTCAATATTTACAGCAGAACTTATTGCTATTTTGATGGGTTTGAATTTTCTGCTTGATCTTCCTTTTAGTCTAGTTCAGGTATTATTTTTTAGGTTGATTCTAATCTGTTTTTAGATGCGCTACAGTCTTATAATCTAAAAGTAAGAGGTGATATTATTGCAGAAATTAGTCATACAATCCATTATTTGTCACTGCGCGGAACTAGTATCTCATTCTCTTGGGTTCCATCACATTGTAATATTTTTGGTAATGAATGGGCAGACAGAACAGCTAAAAAGGGGTGCAATGAACATTAAAAATTCTGTATATGTTAAAAATCCTTTATCTTTATCTGAAAGTTATTCCTTATTACGAAAAACTTGTTGGAATCATGTGAAGGAACTATTAGGAGGTTCTTTTGTAAATTTCACTGAAAAGAGGAATATTTTCAAAGTCAAACATGTACATTCCTGCAATGGTGAGCTCATGTGTGAAAACCGAACACTGTCATCCCTGGTCTACAGATTCAGACTGAATGCTCTCAGATGCAAATTCAACAGTCATGTTAAGTGCGTCTGCGGTGAGGAAATAACACCTGTCCATGTTATTCTACACTGTCAGCATTTGAAATCATTTTTACCCACTTCGATTTGTGATTCAATGGTTTCAGATTCATCTTTTAAGAATATTTTATTGAACGATTTGCTTATGCTGGATGTTGTTAAAGGCTTAAAACGGAGCCCAGTGCTCATTGATTTAATGTTTACAAATGTTTTGAGTATGTTATTGTTGTTAAGATTTCATTTTTGAAGGGAAATGGTAGGGGAGGTTCAGAGATAGGAAGACGGGGGTTTTGTTGATTGTTGTTGAATTTTTTTTTTTTTTTTCGTAAGGGGGAGAGAATGGTACATCCATCAGCGCCAACCCAATCACAACTGGAAATTCACGATGGACAACAAATAATGAACAAGTGGAATTTTCATGTGTCGGTGGCAATTCCACGGAACACGACATGTAAATTCACAGAAAAAAAAAGTGAATTAAGACTCCGATGATTAAAAAGCAGCGCATTCTGCCAGCAGATTAGACGACGACGAAAAACCAGGTCAGGATTCGAACCATTGTGCTAAGGTTATGTAGACGAGGAATCAAGACTAGCACAGTGGAAGCAGTGGAGGCAAAAATCAACAAGTACACGAGGAAAATGACTGAGTGTCCCACCTAGTCTCATTGACCTTGCATCCTTGAGGAGAACAAACTAGGCAAGGGAAGGTTACTAACCATGCTTGAGGACTTCAGAGACAAAGTTGTAAGATCAGATGAGCTAAAAACTGACGAAAAATGGCAAGTTCAGGAAAGCAGCGAACGTGACAGAGAAAAAAAAAACAACAACGTAGGATCAGGGAAACAGCAGGGCACACAGAAACCAACAGACAGGGGCTGAGGCCAGCAGACAGGGGCTGAGCCAACAGACAGGGGCTGAGGCCAACAGACGGCGAGGCCAACAGATAGGGGCTGAGACCAACAGACAGGGGCTGAGGCCAACAGACAGGGGCTGAGGCCAGCAGACAGGGGCTGAAACCAACAGACGCTGAGGCCAACAGACAGGGACTGAGGCCAACAGACTGAGGCTGAGGCCAGCAGACAGGGGCTAAGGCCAGCAGACAGGGGCTGAGGCCAGCGGCTGAGGCCAGCAGACAGGGGCTGAGGCCAGCAGACGCTGAGGCCAACAGACGCTGAGGCCAACAGACAGGAGCTGAGGCCAACAGACAGGGGCTGAGACCAACAGACGCTGAGACCAACAGACAGGGGCTGAGGCCAGCAGACAGGGGCTGAGGCCAACAGACAGGGCTGAGGCCAACAGACAGGGGCTGAGGCCAACAGACAGGGGCTGAGCTCAGAGCCAGCCAACAGACAGGGGCTGAGGCCAACAGACAGGCTGAGGCACAGGGGCTGAGGCCAACAGACAGGGCTGAGGCCAGGCAGACAGGGGCTGAGGCCAACAGACAGGGGCAGGCATACAGGGCTGAGGCCAGCAGACAGGGGCTGAGGACGCTGAGGCCAACAGATAGGGGCTGAGGCCAATAGACAGGGGCTGAGGCCAACAGACAGACAGGGGCTGAGGCAACATATAGGGGGGGGCTGAGGCCAGCAGACGGGGGGGCTGAGACCAACAGAAATGAAACTGCGGTCGAAGGCGAAGATTTAGATGGAAATCCACTGACTGAAAAAAAAAAAATGCCAAGAGGATCCATCTGCAGGCCAACGAGGCCAACACGGAGGGGTGGCGGTGGCGGTGGAGTGGGGGAAGGGAGGATCATTCTTTAGGACTTTCTGCTGTCCGGCTCTCCCAAGAACTACTTCTCTCTCTCTCTCTCTCTCTCTCTCTCTCTCTCTCTCTCTCTCTCTCTCTCTCTCTCTCTCTCTCTCTCTCTCAAACCTCTTTGGTATTTTATCCTCTGAAAATGTAGACATTGTAAGCTCATTTGCTAAGTTTATGGCAGAAGCCTTTCGATTTAGAGAGGAAAAACTTAATATGTAGGCTGCTGTGTTTGTAGATCATGATTATGCAATAAGTTATTCATTGTGATGAGAATATTGTTTGATGAATGGTCTTTTTCTTTTTTTTTTTTTCCTAGTTATCAGTACTGTTCAACTGTTTTCTGTGTGTACGCTTGTTTTTTGACTCGCATTTCTATTGTTGGCAGATTTTGGCAACACAGGAAATTACGCATGCTCTCCCTTGCCATAAGGGTTGTTTAATCTATTGTCAATAAAGCATTGTCATTTTCATTCTCTCTCTCTCTCTCTCTCTCTCTCTCTCTCTCTCTCTCTCTCTCTCTCTCTCCTCTATCTATCTGCCTATATAAGGTGTGGGTTGGCATGTACTGTGCGGCGTGGAGAGTGCGCTGACTGGTAACTCTGTGGCATGTATGTGTGCGTGCACATGCACAGTTACATCTGTGCACGTCACACACGATTTACGTTACGTTTGGCCTTTTAGGGGGGTTCGCAGGACGGACCCTGGGCTGAAAAACATTACTCTCAGTGTGGTTGGTCGTCCGAGATAACATCAGGCAAACAGCGCCGTGTATGGCTCTCCCTCTGTGTCGGCCTGATCGATGCGGGCGATTCGTTGCTTTGCGTGCTAACCCCCTGAAGGAGATCCTATTACACGTGGATAAGATCAGCTCTGAGGACTCTCTCTCTCTCTCTCTCTCTCTCTCTCTCTCTCTCTCTCTCTCTCTCTCTCTCTCTCTCTGTGTGTGTGCGCGCAAACGCGCGTGTTGGCATCCCCTTCCCCTTCCCCCTCCTCTCGCCTCCCACCTCCTCCGCCCCTCTTCATTGCCGCTGCCGTATTGCATGATTGTCGTCATGCCGGAAAATATTATATCCAGGCGAAGGAGAGGAGGCGGGAGGGAGTGGGGGATGAGGGGCGAGGGGCGAAGATGGGGCGGAATGAATGTCCAGAGACGGAGCCGGAAGTGGTCGGAAATTGCGATGAAAGCAGTCTGTGATTAAGATGATGTGTGTTCCTGTGAAGGCGGATGGCGGGGTGAGAGTTGGATGCAGAGGAGGAAGAGGGTGGCGATGGGGATGAGGACGGGGCGGTTCTAACGAGGCTGAGCTGCCTAGCGGTTTCAGATTTTTTAAATATCATCATCAAGGTGTGAGAAAAGACACAATTATATGGAACATGTATTTGACACTATTGTTGACTTTTTGAAAAAAAAATATTCCAACGTGCTCTGTTCTTCGTCGTTCGCTCAAACGGCAACTCCAGAGGCCCTGACGAGTGCTGCAGTCGTGGAACACTGTCCAGGAGCCAAGGAGCCTGCCCTTCATCGGTAAGTCAGCAGGCCAGGTTTCTTCCCTAAAGCCATGGTGTGTTGCTCAGTCCCGGAAAAAAAGTGTTCTACTACTGTCAGGAGAGATATCTCGCACGAGAGGCACATTGTAGAATCACAGAGGAGAACTTTGTGCATATGCAATGTCTGAGTCTGCAATGTCCTGTTCTCAGTCTCACAGTGATCACTCGGTCTTCTCTTAATAGGAATCTTTTGTGTAGTAATCAAGGTGCTGCTTAAGCTGTTTAATCCTCTGTTTTTTTCCCTCCATTTTTTCTTCCATTTCTTCAAAGCGACTTCCTGTCCTCTTGCTACAGCTGTCCTGCTTTTTCAGTTGGTCAGTTTTCTCGTTGCCTTGGATGCTTCAGTGTGATGGATCGATCCACTAGATGACTGCGTGGTGGATTGCTGCGGATTGCCAATGCTAAAGCTAAGGGTATTCAGTTCCTCGTTCACGGGGCGCTAGATGGCTTGTAATACAGCCAATGCATCTGAGAGGAATACGACTCTGAAATGGATCGCCTGTCTGTTGTCACAGAATGTTCTGGTCACTATTGTTAATGCCTTGGCTTCAGTCCTATGGTTCTGTAGTTTCCACTTGGGATGGCTTAGCGGATCACTGTTCCAGCTTTCAGTATGATGAACCTTCCACCATCTCCACGCTTGGTAACCTCTCTGCTGAACCATGCATGTAGTGATGTTCATGTCTATATCACGTTCTTGAAATTGATAGACAACGACTTGATTCATGTTGATTGTACATTTCAAATAAGCAAGTGGGTAAACGCGTAATGAGCGTAACAGCCTGGTACGTCGTTTCCTTACTCACAAATCCAGGATTTCGTTTCTGTTTCATAGTAACAAAGGCATGTTGATCATTAAGAATGCCCCTAAAAGAAATATAGATAATGCTTAAAAGCTGGCTTTCAGGAATGATACACATGTGCTAAAAACTGAATAAAGATATCGATGTTACAAAATAACTTGGGTATTTGTCACTCAACACAGCCATGAAACATCTCGTTTCTCATTGTGATTGGGTGTGTTTATTTTTGTTGAACGTTACAAACTTCATTACAACCCGAATGTGATTCCCAGCCTATCCAGTCATTGTCCTTTCACTGGAAACAATGAAGCGACATAAAACCGGTACCGATACAAGAAAAGAACTGATGAATAGGGGGACGGGAGATGGTGGAAGATTACTTTTACTGTCTACCTGTAAACAAGTTCAAACTGGTGAGGCTGGATTTTCAGGATTAGCGTCCTCACACATCAAAGGTGGATAACCCATCATAAAAGAGTGGTAAGGAGTCTTGTTAACATCACACTGATACCACGAGAACGAAGACACGTGGAGAGCCATCCTGAAAGAGTACGAATGGGGTCTTGTTAACACCACACTGATACCACCAGAAGGAAAAGATCTCAAGATAAACAGCGAAAACGACCATCAATTTTTCACGTCGGCTAATAAAGCGATCTATTTCGCAGTTTTGACCACCATCTCGTTGCGCTGTCAAACTGGTTTGTAAGTTACAATCAGATTTCATGTTCATGCCAACCTTGGGTGCTGTAGCAGATGGGAGTACCTATTCCAGGAGAGCTTGGGGGGAGGGACCTGTCTAACACTTCGTTGATACCACAAGAAAGACAGTTCGTTAAAACAGGCAGTCTCGAATGCAGAAAGAAAGAAAGAAACAACGGCAACAACAAAAGTAGTATTCCTCAATGAAAGTATGTATGCGGGTAGTTTCTTTTCTTATATATATATATATATTTTTTTTAAATTTGTATTGCAATCAAATGCATGAGGCACAAGTTCAGTGACACTGATTCATGTAATTTAAAATCATATAGATTCGATCTATCTTTTTCATAACCCATATTAGACCCCCTGGTAGAAGGTTGTGAAAATCACTTTCATGCTAGAGGCAATAGCATTATTAACTGCACCTTTGATGCTCAGTAAGATTTTTAAATCCAAAACAACAACAACAACAACAACACACAAGTCTGGGATGTTATGAGTCCGCAGAAAAGAAAACAACATATTAGACAGACACATTCATTTTCCTTATCTTAATCTTGGATTAAAGTCTGCACATTGTTATGCTCTTAACGTGGTTTCAGCTCAGATGTGACCACCACGGTTGAACTGACTCGCCTTCTGGAATCTCTCTGTACCAACAATTTCATGTGTGGTGCCCTCTGTCGTGTACTTCTCTCTCTCGCTCTTTTTTTTTTTTTTTTTTTTTTTGTATCTTTCGTCTCTGTCTCCTCCACTTCTCTGCGTTCACAGGTCTTGTGACGGAGCAAGCTTTGTTCGATATTTTGTTTCCCAATACCTGTTGCGAGAAACCTACTAAGGTCATGGTTCCTTGGCTTCAGAAAGAACTGACTGCTTTACTTCATAAGCGCTTTCCTCTCCCAGGACCTATGCCTGACACCTGGCCCCAAGCCTCACGGCTCAGTCAGTATCCCCCCCATACCCCGTCATCCATCCCTTCACCGCCCCCCACCCCCACCCCCCCCCCCACCGAGTTTGCGGTCAACACGCTTGACTTGCTGCCTCATTGTGCACGTGCGGCTGTCCGTGCCGCCTGCTCCTCTGCGGACACCTCTTTGTCACGCTTGGCTTGGCTTTCGGCTCGCGCTCCAGTAGGTGGGCTGAAGGAGAGCAAGAAGAAGGTAAACGGCGCTTACTTTTTTTTTTTCGGCGGCGTCTTCTTTAGGAAGGGTGGAAAGAGAGAGAGAGAGAGAGAGAGAGGGGGGGGGGGGGGGGAACACTTACCCACTATACTGGTCTGTCCCTTCCTTTCCTATCGTCACCCACCTTCTTTGTCATCACCTTTGCACCTGCGCTAGTTCTCCTCCTCCTCCTACTCCTCCCCCCTTTCCGCCGCCCACCACACACCTTCACACTCACCCCTCCCCGTGGAGAAGGAGTAGTAAACAGGCCGACTTCATTGAGACGTGGTTGGAATTCCTGTGGGAACTGGGACTTCTTTTATTTGTCTTTTTTTTTTTCTTGTCTTGTGTTGTCTGTCTTTTTTTCCCCCCACCTCGCTCGGTTTGATACCACAGCGCGGGTTGTCAGGATTAATGAAGTCCCCTGCTTGTTCACAACTTGAGTCCGAAGGGTCTCTTTAGTGAAATGGGCTTGGGAAGGGTTCGGGAGAGAGAGGTTGCACGCCCGCGCGTGCGCGCACACCCCACATCACACACACACACAGACGCGCGCGCGCGTACACATATATACATACACATGCACACACACATACACGAATCACACACGAGCGCACGCGCGCGCGCGCGCGCACATGCACACACATACACACACACACACACACACACACACACACACACACACACACACACACACATACGCATACACACCACTAACACAAGAGCGCGCGCGCACATGCACACACACATACACACAGACAAACACACACACACACACACACACACACACACACACACACACACACACACACTCATACACTCACACACATAAACGCGTGCACAGAGAGAGAGAGAGAGAGAGAGAGAGAGACAGAGAGAGAGAGAGAGAGAGAGAGAGAGAGAATCAATATGTATTTTTAAGAAAGAGGGGAGTGGGATGATAGACCCGTAAGGGAGCAAGGAGGGGGGGGGGGGGGGTCTGGGGGAGGGGGCGAAAAATGAGGAGGGATTGTTGTCTATAAGGGAGTGATGGAGAGTGGGGACAATGTTCTCTATGTTGTGTGTGTGTGTGTGTGTGTGAGAGAGAGAGAGAGAGACAGACAGACAGACAGACAGAGAAGGAGAGAGAGGAGTGAACAAGTTGTATTTTGTGCAAGAGAGAAAGAGGAGGGAGACAACAAGGGAAAGAAAAAGGGAGGGGAGTCGAGGGTAAGAGATTATGTTGTTCGAGACAAGTCAAGACAAACAAAAATCCTGATTATCAAGCGTAACAGATAAGTGTAGATTGCATTGAGCCATCCTCCCTCGCCCCTCCACCTCTCTTCCCCTACCAACTGTCTTCTGTACTGTTCTCTAGCAATCCCAACACACACACACACACACACACACACACACACACACACACACACACACACACACACGCGCGCGCGCGCACGCAAAGAAAGAGAGAGAGAGAGAGAGAGAGAGAGAGAGAGAGAGAGAGAGAGAGAGAATAATTGACAACAAGATAAACGTCCTGGCGAAAATGTGAACACACACACGCGCGCGCACGCGCACGTGCACACACACACACACACACACACACACACACACACACACACACACACACACACACACACACACACACACACACACACACACACACACACACACACACACACACGCAAAATGTCAATACATCCCCACATCTCTCACATTGGCAGGTATTATAATTATACCTACCAATAAAACAACCATGAGGAAATAATTATTCGAGAATGTGAAAACATAGGAAACATTACAATATTTGATAATCATACATCACTACCGAATATCAAGATGTATACAGAGAGAACGAACGAACAAACGAAGAGACGTAAATGATACACATTCAGAACATCAAGAGTAAGTACTCACTAAGGACATCATGCTTCTGTGTTTGTTAAGAGGAGAAAGAAACTGAATACCGTTTGACAAG
Source organism: Conus betulinus (assembly GCA_016801955.1). NCBI lineage: Eukaryota > Metazoa > Mollusca > Gastropoda > Neogastropoda > Conidae > Conus > Conus betulinus. The sequence goes on along the minus strand of JADBJO010000100.1, from coordinate 609,673 downwards.
AAAAAGAGTACACAACTTTTTTCGCTGTTTTAATTAACCCAAACCTTCAGACGACGTTTAAAATGTTTGAAAGCTTTGGTGGGGGTAGGGGGGAAATTCCCTTGCAAAGACAATATGAATCGAACAGTCCCAGACCCGCATCTTACTGAAAATATCCAACTAAAAACAAACTCCCAGAAAGAAACAAATACTACTCACTTGACCAGATTAAGTTGTCTTCAGTTGTGACAAGCTCCTAGCATAACATTATCTGTCTCCAAAATCCCCCGAAGTCGGAGAGTGGCTGCCCATGTGGCGGGGTAATCAAAAACGGTCACACACGTAATGTTCTCATCCCCAGCTGATGCATTTGTACCAGTGTTCAAGTACTTCGGCTGTTTGGATGATCCCTGGAGTCTATTAGCCAGGGTACGACAACAACAACAGTTAAAGCTTTTTTTTTTTTTATCATAGCTGTCACAATTACGTTATCTTGACATAAGATGCTGCAACTACAGTCGTCGATGAATATTTGGTAGGATCATAGACAGACCATTTATGTCGAGGCGTTAACGTACAGACTGCGTCGACAGGCAGTTATCAGAATTCTACATGGCCCCTTTTTGACGTTTTGACCAGGGAGAGGCAGAAATAAAACTATGGTCTTTACACAAACAATTCCTTCAGAGTATACCATCTCCATGTCCACCTGGCTCCGCACATGTTCGACAGTCACATCCATTACCCCGAAATCATTTGACATAATCAGAATATATATGTATATATCCATAGGAAATGATTGTCAAATGAAGCTTTTTCAACTCATGCAGTTATTTACGCACAATCACTTTCTACCACAGCGTGTGTGTGAATTCAGGCATTAATTCTGGGTCCGGTTTCTTTCTCACACACACACACACACACACACACACACACACACACACACACACACACAGAGAGAATTCTTTAATCAGGTCATTGGGTCCTCAATCACAAAACAGTTACACGCGATAATCATATAGTGTCAGTAAATATCTGCCAGTTCAGTGCAAAGTATTAGATTGAGTATCTGGTAAAGTGACACACACACACACACACACACACACACACACACACACACACACACACACACACCATACACACACAGAGTGAGTGTGCAGGCGCTCGCGCACGACTTCGTAAGCATAAATACTCTCTTTGACTTTTTTCCCCATTAACATATGGCATATATCCTGTGTTTTACCTATCCTGATTTACACCAGTTTTCTGTATATGTTCAGTACGTCTAATATGCGTTCACTTGAGTCTGTTCACTTGAGTCTGTTGGTAATCTTTTTTCTGTCTCCACGAATACGCAAGAAGTACTGGACCCGATTATGACGAAACTTGGTCGAAAGGTGAAATGGGACCTGTAGACTAATGCATGAACTACTTCCATGGCTCGGTATCAAAAAAAAAAAAAAAAAAAAGGGGGGGGGGGGGGGGGGGGGGGGGGGGGGGGGGGGTGGGGGGGGTCCTAGATCTGTTCGATTTGGGCGGAGGTCTGTGCTTTCCCTAGTGCCTTTCTTGTTCAGTCTGTGCAGCGATCTATGTTCACATCTTCCCCCCTGCCCACACACAACTCGATAGACTGTCAATGCATAAGGCTTTATTTAGATTGTATAGATGCGCTGAAATATGTGTCCTATGATGATCAATTTGATGATGAGGATGAGGAAGATGGGGATGGTGATGATGATGATGATGATGATGATGATTTGTGCGTTATTGCATATGTTCGCCTTATCTGAAGAGAGTGTGTTATGGAGTACCTTCATTTTTTTTTTTACCTGTAAATGTTACCGTTCGGCGACTATAGAACCCTATTTTTTACGACGTTAGTCCACTTCACATTCCACACAGATTATTTTTCAACTGAAAAAAAAAACATTGCTGGGCGAATATGACTCATTGGCAGCCAACATGTTTTGTTTATAGCCCAACTGACCGCCAAGGCTAGAACTTTGTAATGCATTCCAAACTGCTGTGCACATGCATTCACACACACACACACACACACACACACACACACACACACACACACACACACACACACACACGAGAGAGAGAGAGAGAGAGAGAGAGAGAGAGAGAGAGAGAGAGAGAGAGAGAGAGAGAGAGAGAGCTGTCAATATCAATTTAATATATGGGATCCTGTTGGACATGCAAAACGATGTCTTGAAATAAGTTGAAATCCGTGGTATTCCTTTCAGTGAGGAAATGACTGCGAGACAAGAGGTATGAAAACGTGGCAGAGTATGCAAGTGGTGACAGGTTTTCTGTGTGTAGGCCCAGTAGCAGGACACAAATCCACATGTGGCAGGCTTCCTGTGTGTGTGGTTTGACCAATACAGCACAGCTTCACATTCAGCAGATTTCCTACGTGTGGGCTTGATCAAATTTCCATGTTCCACATGTGACATACTATGTGTTGGCCCTTCTCAGTTGGCCTTAAATCTGCAAATGATGGACTTTCCGTGGTTGGGGAACCATTTACCAGTAGGCCACGATTCCGCAAGTTGCAGAATTTATGTTCGGGCCGTTATGATTACCAGTAAGCCAGAGTTCCACGTGTGTACTGTCCGTAGCAAGTAGGTCACAACTCCACAAGTGACAGCCCTTATGTTTCGGCTAGCCCTTGCTAGTAGACTAAAAATCCTTAGGTGACAGACTTTTTATGTGCAGGCCTCTTACTAATAGGCCACCATTCAACGGGTGACAGACTGTGTGTTGGGCTAGCCGATAGTCACGGTTCCACAGGTGGCAGACTATATGTTGGGCTAGCCGATAGTCACAGTTCCACATGTGACAGACTTTATGTTGGGCTAGCCGATAGTCACAGTCCCACAGGTGACAGACTTTATGTTGGGCTAGTCGATAGTCACAGTCCCACAGGTGACAGACTTCTTTGTGTGGGCCCTTGCCAAAAGACCACAATTCCACAGGTGACAGACTTTCTTTGTGTGGGCCCTTACCAGAAGACCACAATTCCAAAGGTAACAGATTTTCTTTGTGTTGGCCCTTACCAAAGGGCCACAATTCTACAGGTGACAGACTTTCTTTGTGTTGGCCCTTACCAGAAGACCACAATTCCACATGTGACGGACTTTCTTTGTGTGGGTCCTTACCAGAAGACCCACAATTCCACAGGTGACAGACTTTCTTTGTGTGGGCCCTTACCAGAAGACCACAATTCCACAGTTGACAGACTTTCTTTGTGTGGGCCCTTACCAGAAGACACACAATTTCACAGGTGACAGACTTTCTTTGTGTGGGCCCTTACCAGAAGACCACAATTCCACAGGTGACAGACTTTCTTTGTGTGGGCCCTTACCAGAAGACCACAATTCCACAGGTGACAGACTTTCTTTGTGTGGGCCCTTACCAGAAGACCACAATTCCACAGGTGACAGACTTTCTTTGTGTGAGCCCTTACCAGAAGACCACAATTCCACAGGTGACAGACTTTCTTTGTGTGGGCCCTTACCAGAAGACCACAATTCCACAGTTGACAGACTTTCTTTGTGTTGGCCCTTACCAGAAGACCACAATTCCACAGTTGACAGACTTTCTTTGTGTGGGTCTTCACCAAAGAGCCACAATCTACAGTTGACAGACTGTCTTTGTGTGGACCCTTACCAGAAGACCACAATTCCACAGTTGACAGACTTTCTTTGTGTGGGTCTTCACCAAAGAGCCACAATTCCACAGTTGACAGACTTTCTTTGTGTGGGCCCTTACCAGAAGAGACCACAATTCCACAGTTGACAGACTTTCTTTGTGTGGGTCTTCACCAAAGAGCCACAATTCTACAGTTGACAGACTTTCTTTGTGTGGGCCCTTACCAGAAGACCACAATTCCACAGTTGACAGACTTTCTTTGTGTGGGTCTTCACCAAAGAGCCCACAATTCTACAGGTGACAGACTTTCTATGTTTCGGTCCTACGCAACCCCATAAGTGATAGACTAGATTTTGGCCCAAAGCAATGGAACACAATTCCATAGGTGACATATTTTATGAGTCAGTCCTACCTAATTGGACACAGCTCCACATGGGACCCACTTTCCTTTCATTTGCCTAACCAAAAGGGCACAAACCCGTAGTCGACCGAACTTTCAAGTTGTGAATCTTATCCAGTATGACACAGCTCCACAAGGGACAGACTATCTATGTATTGGACCTAGCCAATATTCAACGTATTCATATGTGAGAGGCTTTCTGTGCGTGGGTCCCATGAACAATAGGACGAACCCGCATGTGGTGTGACATCCTGTGGGTGGCCCCTGCCCAATAAGCCACCGCTACATGTGGCAGACGTTTGTAACAAGCACCTTCAACAGCTTTCTTCGAAAAGGTCACACAAACCGTGTAAATCTCCAACACTCTGTCAGAGCAGAGAGGCGAGTTCACACTAGAGCAGTTGTCGCTAAACTATGGAGAGCTGAGCAAAGCTGGATCCTGCTGGTAGTGTACTTTCCGTCGCTTCTCCTCCCGACCTCCGCTCTCTTCAAACCAGTTTACTACAGCATGGGGAAAAGATAACGTGTGTCTGTGGATGAGAGGGTGGGGGGGGGTGGTGGGGGGTGGGGGGAGAAGAGTAGGGGTGAGATAGGCGTGTGTATTGGAAGGAAGGTGAGGGAGGAGGAAGGGAGGGAGTGAGAGACAGGGGTCATAGTCCTTCACCCGGATGACAATTTCAAGTCTTCCAACGCCGTTCTCACATCATTCACAGGTGTATAAGTGCTCCCCTCTTAAGGCATTCCCCTATCCCCCTCCGCTTCACGTACATTCTACATCACCCAGCCACACATCACCATACTAGACGTTCGACTGCCTCCTAGCCCTGTCCCTTTCTGTGGTAAACTGGAGGCCACGGAACATTGGAGACAATCAAGTCCAAGCTTTTGACAAGTGTTTCATTTGCTTTTCAGTTGTTTGAAACTCCGGTGTGCTGTCTTGCCCAAAGGCCAAGTGTGTATAAGTTGCCCTATGGTGCGTACTATCATTATTACATCATCATAACCATTTCAACTCGGCAGGATGGCGAAGACGCGCGGATGTGGTGTGGCTGTATCTCAGAGACAGTGTGAACAGATCGAAAACATATATGGTGCGAACAGGATGGTAAATATGAACTAATTGTATATTATGCTGAGAGAAGACAGTCTACATGAATCCAGAACATGCATGCTACAAAAAGAAGATGGTGCAAATGTATTCAAGTTAAGCATGGGACTGAAATAAGTGTAATAGACCTAAACCATGCATGATGCTGAAAGGCAGTGTAAAGACGCCCAAATAATGTATATTACACAATGTAAAGATCCAAACATATATGTGTGTGAAATAAGACTATGTAAATATCTCAATCGTACAAAAAAACAACAACAACAACAACAAAAACAAACAACGAAAACATATCTAAATTATGCAGGGTTCTAAAACAAGACGGTTTGAAATAAAACTGAATTTTGCATGACGCTGAAAAAGACGGCGTAAACATACCTACATTATGCGTGTTACTGAAAGAAGACAGATAGATATACCTAACTTACCCATGGTAATGAAAGAGGACAGAAGTAAATGTGCCAAAACTGTCCTTGCATCTAAAGGGAGACAGTATAAGTGTGCCAAACGATTCATGATACTGAAGGATTTAACATTGGTTCTGACTCCATTTCCCGGAACGCCCTTGAAATGAGACTATAAATCGAGGTATCCTATGTGAATGCACTCATAACAGTGTGCACATACGTAAAAAAATCTCATCACCACTTTTCGGAAGAGAGAGCTAGTTTGCCCGTTGGTTTGAGTGACACGAGCACTTACAGCAGCATACACGCCCCCGTCCACAGACGTGGATGAAAATGGGAAAAATGACCGAGTGATGATTTTAGACTGAATGAAAGAGGAAACGATTTAATGTAGCACCAACAGGCAGCTCTTCACCGGACTCGACTCGATTGGGCAGCTCCTTGTGTGAATGGATGCGTGGACTGTAAAGCGCTTAGAGCTTGGTCTCTAACCGAGGACAACCGCTGTATGAATACCCTCGTCATAATCGTTGTCATGTTCATCATCATCATCATCATCATCATCATCATCATCACCACCATCATGGTTATAAGTAGGTTATCATTCACGGAAAGAAGCCAAACTTCATTATAACCATGTGATTTTAAGTCAATTTATTCTAGCGAAATTAAAGTACTCCAGGACGAAATTTGGACACCCACCCGACATTCTACAAGATTTTTATTTCTTCAGAATTTACTGCGCGCGCGCACACACGCACACACACACACACATATGTGCACGCGCGCGCACACACGCACATACGCGCGCGCAAGGCGCGCGTGCGCGCATTCACACACACACACACGCACACACACACACACACACACACACACACACACACACACACACACACACACGCACACACACACACACACACACACACACACACACACATCTGTTTAGAAGCGCAGTTACCAAAAAAAGACCATACTCGTAAACCCACTTTGCCCGTTTTGCAAATTCACACATATATACGCACGCACACACGCACGCACGCACGCACACACGCGCGCGCGCGCGCGCGCGCACACACACACACACACACACACACACACACGCACGCATGCACGCACGCACGCACGCACGCACACACAAACACACACACACAGACGCATGCATGCACGCGCGCGCGCGATACCTGTGAACGGCAACGTAGAGAAAATCTGGGTTTGGGGGCAAAAATGATCTCACTCATTGTGTTTGTTCAAACACACAGACACAGACACACACAGACACGCACAGACACACACACACACACACACACACACACACACACACACACACACACACACACACACACACACACACACACACAGATGCGCGTGCGATCTCTCGCCACCTTTGTTTTTCAAGTGCGTAAGCTGATGTCTTGGGTGCCTGATCTGATACAAATGGTGCTTTGAAATTGTTTACATTTAATGAGCTCTCGGAAACCATGCGTTTTCGAGAGGCAGCGCGCGGCTGTTTTGACAGAGTGAACAGTTACACAGGTTAAAGCTGTTGTGAGAGGTCAAGATGGTGGTGCCAGAGAAGTATCACAGGTCCAGAAGAATCGTGGCCTACACTGCATTGAGTGTATACTCATCAAAAGTCAGTTTCGATGGACAGGACACGATGGACAGAATGCCAAAGATGTTGCTCGGATGATGGACGGCTGAAGGAATGATAAAGTGACCAAGGAGGGCCTCTCAAGAGATACAAAGACAACTTGAAGGCAACCTCAGAAGCTGCAATATTGATACTGCTTCCAGGGAAGATGTTGACTTTGACAGAAAGTGGAAACAACGTTGGGCACATTCCAGGGCAAAAAAAGCAGCCGCCGTCCAGGAAAAGAGGAACCGGTGGAAACGGGGGCCCATTCTTGGAGAACTCCATTCCATGCAGCGGCTATGGACGACCTTGTGCCTCAGGAATTGGTTTCCATTCCCACATGAGGACCCACATCAGCAGATGACCCGCCTGCCTACTCATCCGTCGGGACACGATTGGAGAATCCATGATCAATCAATGCACGTCCGGCGAGTGATTTAGTAAGCTGATGTTGTATCTTAGCGTAACTACTTGTACTAGGTGTGCTGGAAGCCCCACCCCAATGTTTTGCCATCACTTCCCGTGACCACCTAAATCTTTATCACCCGCACTCAAGTGCTCACTTCATTCATGAGCCACCACTCCCTTCAGCTAATTTCTGTGTCACCAAATCGCTCCACGATAAATCCACAAACTTCCTCATGCATCTGGCGTTCTCAGTTGTCTCCATGACGGATCATGAAAGGAAGTGTAAGCTATAGCTTCACATGTGGGTCTGCCCTTTTCAATAGCAGTCCTGTTGTTCTATCACACAACTGAAAGAAACTGGAGGAGCCTGGTGAGCTGTTCATCGATGTGGGACCCCAGTGACTTCCCGTGGAGTAAAGGGAGAAGAACAACAAGGTCCTCCTCAGTCGTCACGGAACACAGAAACGAAGCGGAATGTCACAGTCGGTGTAATTCTTCAAGCCCTGTGGATAAAAAGATCTCTAGTGACGTGCCTTTTCAATTCGTTTTGAAGCAGAATGCCTCTGGTGTCGTGGCTCTTCAAACCCAGAAGTACATTTGAAAATGTATACGGTGTTGCGGCCGTTCAATCCATATATAAGCAAAATGTCTCCAGTGTCATGGCTATTCAATCAACAATAGAAACAAAACGCCTCCGATGTCATGGCTCTTAGTCCCTATACACGCACACACTCACAGAGACATGCATGTGCCCCCCTTCCCTCCCCCCCCCCCCCCCCCCCCCCCCCCCCCCCCCCCCACCCCCCCCCCCCCCCCCCCCCCCCCCACATACACACGCACACAAAGGAAAAGGCAAACTGGGAGAGAGAGAGAGAGAGAGAGAGAGAGAGAGAGAGAGAGAGAGAGAGAGAGAGAGAGAGAGTTTCATTGCCATTGTTCATCATCATCACCATTTTAATCAATGTTTTTCACCACCACGAATCAACCACTTCACAAAAACTGATTCCACCAAACACGCTGTGGTGCCGGAGCTAAAGTTTGTGCCAACCAGGTCATTTTTCCCAGAGTTCATATTCTTGGCTTCGATAAGTCATACACTTGAAGCCCGCTATTAACACAGCTGACCTGATAACGCGGTACGGCTATGGACGTTTCATGGTTTTCAAAAGGTCATGTTTATTATTTTTTTTTTTGCAATAGAAAATATCATCAACAGAACAGTAATGACTGCTATTTTCACTTCACAACTCACCTCGTAAGACGAATGAAGTAAAAATGATTTTTGTTGTTGTTGTTTAAACAGAAAATCAAATCATTTTCACCGGCTTTGACACTGTTAGGATATTAGATAATGAGTCAAAACAAACAAAACAACTTTTTTTATATATATATATAATCACCCATGAGGAATGAAAACGGCTTCTTATGGCAGTAGTTTTCTGACTTCCTGACTCAAAATTTTCAATGTTCATGTGGGTAATGTTCAAGCGGGTAATACGTTTCACGTGAAAAGTCATGAACCTTCCGAGGAGATAGAATTAAAATTCTGACGGTTTTTTTTTTTTCCATGGCTGTTCTTAAGAAACGAAACGACACGAATATCTTTTTTTTCATTTTATTCATTCGTTTTTTTGTTGTTGTTTTTTTTTTTTATTTCAGTCTTAAAACTGAAGGATTATTCTCCAGCACCCTTTTACTTATTTATCTATCAGGATTGTTTGGTGTGACCCTGCAGCTAACATATTCTTCACAGCCTTTTCAATTTCGGTACCACCCTGGTAGGGCTCAAAACTGGGTGAAGAAAACCCCTTCCCAACCTCCTCTTCCACACCCCCCCCCCCCCCCCCTCCCATACCTCCCCCCCCCCCCCCCCCCCCCCCCCCCGCCTTTCCTCTCTACCCAGCTTACCCCTCCCCCTGTTCCTGCCCCCCTGAAAGGACGTCCAATTAATTATCAGCCGACATCCGGGGGAAAGCGATCCCTTTGAGGAGCTACACCTGGGCTGGAAAGACGAGTCCCTGTAAAAGAGGGCGTCCCGTTTGGGGGTGACCGACACCTGTGGAAGATGACAGGTTATCTCCCTTCTTTGCCGGCTTCGTTGAAAAACACCGCGTGTGGTTTTGATGTTGTTGTTGATGTTGTTGCTGTCTAGTGAGTGTGGTGTGTCTTTGATGGGTCAGCCAATGGTTTCTATGTTTAATGAAGACTTTTTTTTATTGAAAGAAATTTCTTCTTCTTTTACTTGTCTCACTCTCTCTGTCGCTCTCTGTCTGTCTGTCTGTCTGTCTCTCTCTCACTCTCTCTCTCTCTCTCTCTCTCTCTCTCTCTCTCTCTCTCTCTCTCTCTCTTTGTGTACAGACCTTTGGCCTCACAATAAATGGCGCGGCGGCGTTAAACGCGCGTCAAGCGTCTCTCTCTCTCTCTCTCTCTCTCTCTCTCTCTCTCTCTCTCTCTGTATGTGCCTCCATGTATCTCTTCATTTTTCATGAAACTTCTCAAGCTTTTTTATCAGGTTTCTTTGAGTGCTGTCTGACCGTGTTTTCGCTGCCATCAGAACATCTGGCCATCACCCCAGCATCTCCTTTCTTCGCTACGCTATACCCTCCTTTCTCTGTTTCTGTTTTTCCCCCATTTAACCTGTGTTCTTACGTTGCTCTTATTCTCTGCTTCTCACACTGTCAACAAACCAATCGACAACATTTTATATGACGATGTTCGCTATTGTATGCGTTTCTCTGCGGCTTTGATACAAGAGTTAGATCGTAGGTTCGAACCCCATTCAAGGAAGGAATTGTTGACGTTTGAGAATCGTTCATCCAAAGCGGTTTCCACCTTGGAATCGAGAAGACCTGGAAATCACACTACCTGCAGACATGTGTGTTGTGAACTTTTAGAATTGTCTAATGTGAAAGAATATAAGAAGACTGGGATCACACTACAAGGAGTTATGGAAGCATGAACTTCAAACAGAACACTGGGATCACACTACAGGGGAGTTATGGGTGCATGTACAAAAAAGGAAGACTGGGATCACACTACAGGGAGTTATGAGTGCATGTATGGACGGAAGACTGGGAAGACACTACAGGGAGTTATGAGTGCATGTAAAAACGGAAGACTGGGATCACACTACAGGGAGTGATAATGGACTCCAGAGAGAAGACTGGAATCATGTTACACAATAAGGGATATAATTCTCAAAGAGAAGACTGGGATCACACAACAAGGGAGTTGGTTACGGGTACATGGACGCCAAAGAAAAGACCTGGATCTTATTACAGAGGGTTACAGGTGTATGGACTCCAAAGAGAACAGTAGGACCACGCTACTGGTAGATATGAGTGCATAGACTCCAAAGAAGACGGAGATTACACTATGGGAGGTTTGGGTGCACAGACCCGAAGAAAGAAGACTAGGATCACACGTCAGGTAGTTATGTGTGCATGGACTCCAAAGAGAAGACTGGAATCACATTACAAGAATTATGAATGCAGGGACCCCAAAGAGAGGACAGTGATCATACTAAAGCGAGTAATGAGTGCTTGGACTGCAAAGAGAAGTCTGGGATCACACTATTACGGAGCACATGGACCGTGTAGAGAAGACTGGGATCATACTACGGGGAGCTATGAGTACATAGACTCTGTAGTGAAGACTGTGATCACACTACACAGAGTTATGAGTGTCTAGATTCCAAAGAGAAGACTGGGGTCCTACCACAGGAAGTTATGAGTGCATGGGCTCTTAAGAGAAGATTTTGGATCCCACCACAGGAAGGTAAGAGAGCACGGGCTCTTAAGAGAAAATTTTGATCCCATCACAAGGAGATATCAGTGCGTGCATTTCATAGAGAAGACTAGAATTATACTGTAGGGAGTTATGGGTGCAGGGATTCCAAGGGAAAGACTGTGATCACTTGACACAGAATTACGAGCGCATGGACTCCAAATGAAAGACTGGGATCACACGTCAGGAAGTTATGGGTGCATGGACTCCAAAAAGAATACAGGGATCATGCCACACCGAGTAGTGAGTGCATGGACTCCAAGGAGAAGACCTTGATAAAAGACTTAGATCGTGCTGCATGGAGCTAGGACTGCATGGACTCCAGTGAGGGAGAGTAGACTGGGATCACGCTGCGGGGGATTATGAATGCATGAACTCAAAAGAGAGGACTGAAATCACACTACACCGAGTTAGGAATGTATGAACTCCACAGAGAAGACTGGTATGACACTACAGGGCATTGTGAGTGCATGGATTCCAAAGAGAAGACTGGTGTCACACTTCAGAGGATTATGACTTCTTGGACTCCAGAGGGAAGATTTGGATCATACTACAAGGAGTTATGAGTGCATGGACTTCAAAGAGATGACGGGAACACACTACACAGCTATGAATGCGTGGACTCTGATGGGAAGTCTGGAATTATAGTACACAGAGTTCTGAATGCATTGACTCTCATGGAAAGACTGGGCTTACGCTGCACAGAGGCAGGAATGCATGGCCTCCAATGGGAAGATCAGAATGACACTGTGGGGACTTCTGAAGGCATGGACTCTAGTGGGATAGATCCATAGCATCATTATCATCACCACATGGACATCGACTGCACCATTATTATCATCATAAGGATCTCCACGGCATCATGATTATCATCATAAGGACCTCCATGATATCATTATCATCATAACATTTCTTCGATGGCATTATTGTCACCATTATTTTGACTTCCGTAACGTCACTATTATCAGCATGTGAACCTCTGTGGCATCATTATCATCATGATAACTTCCACGGCTTCATTATTGTCATTATTTGAACCACCATAATACCACGGTACCGAATAGGGAACTCCATATATTACCATTATATGGACCTCTATAGCATTGCTATTATCACTATGTGGACTTCCACGGCGTATTTATTATCATCATAAAGGCCTCTGTAGAATCATAATTGCCATCATAATGAATTCCATGGCATCATTATTTTCATCATGTGGAGCCACCATCAATTAGTACTAGCATTATGGGGACGTTCATGGCATCAGTACTATATTATCATCGTAAGATTCTACTGGTGTCATTAGTATCGTCATGGGGATTTTCATAGCTTCATCGTTGTCCTCATGAGGACCATATCATCATGAGGACATTAATAACATAATTATCATCGTATGGGGACCTTCGTAGCATCATCATTTATCATTATGCGTACTTCCATATAATTACTATCTTTATGTTGATTTTATGGCACAATTTTAGCACCGCCATGTCCTCCACATCGTCATTATCAAGAGAACTTCCAAGGCTTCATTGGCATCGTGAAGGCTTCCATAGTGTTATTATTGCTTGCACTTCCATGGTGTCATTACTATCCTGCAGACTTCTACATCATCGTTAACATCATTTGGACTACTAATCGTCATCCAAAGTACCACGTGTCGTGTGAATATCCGTAACTTCATTACTATCCTTCTTTCCATCGGTAGACAGCAAACAGTTGAAATGTTTTCTCAGATTCTATGTCCATTGATGCACTGCTTGCATGAAGACCTCTGTGCTGAATCCTGCTCCACATCCACATCCTAAAGTGAAGTCGTGTCAGTCTTCAATGCTGACAGCTTCACGAGGACTGTCTCTGGGAGACCGTAATGGACGCTCACTCAGTCTGATTCATCACCAAAATAATTACTGTCGCCCGCAGGTTGCCTAGGAGCTGGCACCTTGAATATATGAAATTATGATACATCCTGAACACCGAGCGCACACTCGGCAGAATCAGTCATGATTTATCTGCTACTGTCAGGTAGGCATATGAATATGAATGTCGTTTCTTTTTATGGAGAAGGAAGGGGGTGTAAAGGAGTGGGTTGAGGGGGGGGGGGGGGGGGGGGGGGGCGCAACTCGGCTACAGTGACATGCTTTCCTCGGTGACTGTCCCGATGGCAGCCTGTCACTGGTGGTTCTCTAAGAGCTGCTACGGCTTGGATTTCAACAGAGCTAGATGGATGTGGCTGTACAAGTAAAGAGGGAGAGAAAAGCGAGTCATGGCGGATAGCGGCAAAGAAGTAAAACCACAAACAGCGGAAAACAAATCTGTATTAGTTTCAAAGCGGGGTGGCTCAAGGCAGAAGTTGAAGCAAATTTTTAAAAAGAAAAATTATTGGTTCCGCAAGCAATCCAGACAGATTACCGGACAAAATACTGTTTCGTCCTGCAATCTGCTTGTCAGGATTGTCTCGCGGAACCAATAAGTTTTGTTTTCAAAATCTGTATTAGATAGGCCAGATCAAATAATAACGTTTCCAGTTGAAACCAGCCACTGTGGCGCAATGGTTAGCGCGGCGGATTACGGGCTTAGGCGTCGTGAGTTCGATTTCCATAGAACCGTTCATTTGCCGAATTTTTCGGCCCCAACTGGCTACTGCCCAGAGCTGAGTTTGCTTTGGGCTGAAGCGGGAACCACGCAGTCCATGTCGTCCACTTTATGGATGTTTCTCTGAGGGTGTTGCTCAAACTTTCTGACCAGTCTGCTTGTATCTGGATCTCTTGCCGGGTTGAGGCTGAGATACATTACGAAAGACAGGTAAGGTGCATCCCTGTCGTGTAGTCTCTGACCAGATTGAAATTCCACAGCATCATCTTTCATTAGGCAAATTCATGGGGACTGTCACTAAATGGATTTGGTGGCCTCTAGGAAGGGGAAGCTTACTCACGCTGGTTTTGCGAACAAGCAGTTATTGTCATCTGAAACGAGCTAAATAGGTGGTGTCCTGCGTGTGTTGGGTCAGAACGGCCACCACTTAATATCACCGAAGTGACTCTGCAGCAGCATATATAGTGTCCTCTCCAGCTGGTCCCCTCTTGACGGCTTGATACTGACTGCTCCCTGCGAACTGCCGGTGCAGGGCTGTGATGGGACAGGCTTGGGTGTGGCTGTGAACAGGGAGCCAGAATGACCGTAATTGCAGCAGTGCCACTGAAACGACCCGGAAGACACGACAGACAGACAGACAGACAGACAGGCAAGAGCGGGGAAGGTGTGTGTGTGTGGATGTACTGTAGCATGTCACACAATATTCACAAACTGCCTATAGCAAAAAGCCTGGAACCAGACAGCTGCACTACATCTGGGATACCTCTGTGCTTGGTGTGAGATCTGACCTTGGTTTGGGCTTTCTCTTTCATGTCCCGCAAGCCGAGCAGCCTTGGTACAGGTTGAAGACGGCATCTGTGCGCGGGACAAAAGCCTTGCGCGCTCTGATGCCGTTCCCTGCACAAAAGAAGAGGGCGGTAGATGTGGGTCTTTCTCACGGCATTTTGTCAATGTCGCATTTGAAAACTTCAGAATTTAGTTGGACGCCGCTTTACAGGCTCAGGCCGGCCATCCGACCTACGAAGAAGAAAAAAACGGAAGAAAATCGCCATTCCGGTCCAGCGAAATTTTGTGCTGTTCAGTTCTGGGAAAATTTCCCACAAGCTTTTCCGACTCTAGGCATGCCACCGTTTCAGGCTCAGGCCGGAAATCCGGTCCATTAAAAATGAAAATCGCCTTTGAGTGGAGTCACCGATTGTTGGCAAACTGCTTTCAACGTAATCATTCAGTGGGTATGATATTTCTCAGTTTTGCGAGGATTTTCTCGCATAAACAACGGAGAACGGATTCACTTGTTTGAGTGGAGTCACCGATTGTTGGCAAACTGCTTCCAACATAATCATTCAGAGGGCCTGATATTTCTCAGCTTTGCGAGGATTTTCTCGCATAAACAACGGAGAACGGATTCACTTGCGCTGAGCAAAAGGGATCCCTGTTCGGATTGGTCAAAACCTGATTTCCTCCTTATCAAGACGCTCTTGACCCTTTCGCGATTCGCATTGTGCTCTCTGTTGTTCGGTATGATGGCAAGTAAGGACATGACAACTTTAGTGAGTGAGACTGAAGATATTTCAGCCGCTGGTGTCGAGCGCAAAATGGAGGAGAAACGGTCATGACTTGATCAGTGTAACGATCAAGGAACCAAGAACAAATCAAGAAGATCGCGCACG
>JADBJO010000100.1:586527-589027 GCA_016801955.1 Conus betulinus | reverse complement strand
CTCTCTCTCTCTCTCTCTCTCTCTCTCTCTCTCTCTCTCTCTCATATGTGTCTGATCCTGGCATAGTCTCTGTCTGTCTGTCTGTCTGTCTGTCTCTCTCTCTCTCTCTCTCTCTCTCTCTCTCTCTCTCTCTCTCTGTCTGTCTCTGTAGTATGATTCCTGCCACTGTCATCTTAGTCTCTGTCTCTTTCTTTCGATCTATCTGTCTCTGTCTCTCTGTCTGTTTCTCTCTCTCTCTCTCTCTCTCTCTCTCTCCTCTCTCTCTCTCTCTCTCTCTCTCTCTCTCTCAACCTCCCTCCAGTTCTGTCATTCTGTATGTTACACTAGTTTTTTTCGACATGCACATGAATGCATAATTCCCATTATTTAGCGCTGGTCGCATATAAGTAGGTCGTATAGCCTTTGGGCAGGCAAGGCTCGATCTCCACCCCCTATTCTCCGTCACGCGCAGTTCTGTAGTGACCAGTCCAGCCCCTTAAGCTGCCTACCCGGTATTTGTTTGGTCTGATATTTGGACGTCCACCCTCCACTGTACACTGTAGGATGGCCTTAGACAGGGAGTCATGGCGGATACCCATTATTCAAGGCCAGCTTGATCAGTTCTGGGACAGGTTCTTGTTGCGTACGTACTACGTCGATTTGTTTGGGAGCATAGTAGTTTAGGGCATTTTCTTCTTTCGGTATTTTCTAAAATTCTTCGAAAAATAATGCATGTACGTCAATGAAGAGAATCTGGTTTCTCAGATATATTGATCCTGTATTGATATGTATTGATATCGAAGAATTTAAAGATATGGTGCTGATCGGAAATGCAACGTGCAACGAGTGAGATTAAAGCATCTACAGAGTGTGATGGTGGTGGGTGTACTTGTTAAGGCACTGCACAGTCACACAGAGAGAGCTTGTAGTTACCGCCCAAGCGTCGCCGAGACAATGAGGATTTATATGTAGGTACGAGCAGCTTAGAAGTCTAGTTTTGCTAGTGGAGATGTGTTGAGCGATAGCAGGTGATGGATGGATTCGGGTAGCGTTTGGGTTGAAGTTAGGAAGACTGTCCGGTCGTGAGGAAACTTGTCACTCTCACGAGTGCCCTTTTGGTTATATCCGCCACAGAGGGTTTTTCACCGGCATCGATCAATCTGTCAGTCGGACAGCAAGATTACTCACAAAAATGGATAAAAAAAGAGAGCCAACTACACACACACACACACACACACACACACACACACACACAGAGAGAGAGAGAGAGAGAGAGAGAGAGAGAGAGAGAGAGAGAGAGTGAGAGAGAGGCACACATGCACTCACGTATGCACGCAAGCATACCCCCTCCCCCCCCCTCTCTCTCTCTCTCTCTCTGATCTGATCTGCTAAGTTTTATTGATATGCATCCCTTCATCAGTGGTCATGGCCTATATGATGAATATTTTCTCTCTCTCTCTCTCTCTCTCTCTCTCTCTCTCTCTCTCTCTCTCTCTCTCTCTCTCTCTCTGTCACTCTGTCTCTCTCTCTCTCTCTCTCTCTCTCTCTCTCTCTCTCTCTCTCTCTCTCTCTCTAATGCTAGTGTGAATCAGCACTGTTCTTTTCGTAATGAGTTGTATATTGTGCAATATTGTTCTCTGTCAGTATCCTTAGTCTCTGAGGGGACAAGAGCCAGATGGAAAAAGCATCTTGCTTATCTGTTAAAACTAGTAACTGCATTTACACGATCTGACATGACTCCACCCGATTACAAAATAAAAGAAAGAAAATTACAAGCAGAAAACAATGCACTTACAGCATCATGGTGTTCCCATCACGTTGCCAAGAATCCACAGTTCGGTGGCTTTCAAAGCTTGTAGCGAAAGGTTAGCTCTAATAATGGAAAGAATACATCATTACAAACGTTTGCCGAATAATATATTATTTGAAATGTTTGCAGACAAACTTCGAAAACAATGAAACAACAAAGGTGTGAGTAGTCACACACACACACAGAGAGAGAGAGAGAGAGAGAGAGAGAGAGAGAGAGAGAGAGAGAGAGAGAGAGAGAGAGAGAGAGAACAGGTTGACAGAGTGGTCAGTTGTGCCCAAGTCTTGTCAGAACATGGGAACAGAAAGAGTGGTCAGTGGATGCACAGTAGTAACCCAAGCATTGCTAGATAAACAAGTGTCGACAAAGACTACAGTGTTTTGGGAAATAACACTAACTACAAAGAGATGCACTCAGCCAGATTCCTTTAGGTGTGAAGGAAAAAGAACTCTAGTCAAACAACACACACACACATGCGCGCGCGCGCGCACGCACACACACACACACACACACACACACACGTACGCACGCAGCGCACGCATATGTACACGCACATACCACACGCATGCACGCGCTTGCGCATGCACGCACACACATACACACACACACACATACACACACGCGCGCGCGCGCACACACACACATAACCGCTCCCGTATGTATGTTTTCATGAACCTGTCAGCGAACTTGCGCGCTTGGTGTGTGTGTGTG
>JADBJO010000100.1:574027-581527 GCA_016801955.1 Conus betulinus | reverse complement strand
ACACAGCGCAATACGATGCAATGCAATACAATGCAATAAAAAACAGTACTGTACAAGTTAGCATAAAACACAGCGCAATACGGAGCAATGCAATACAATGCAATACAACACAGTACTGTACAATTTAACAATAAAACACAGCACAGTACGGTGCAACGCAATGCAATGCAATACAAAATAGTACTGTATAATTTAACAGTGAAACTCAGCGCAGTACGATACAATGCAATACGAAACAATACTCTGCAATTTAATAAAACACAGTGGTGTACAATACAGTACAATACAATGCAATGGAAAACAGTACTGCGCAATTTGATAAAACAGCACAGTACAATTCAATTCAACGCAATACAATGCAATACAAAACAGTACTGTGCAAGTTTTGATAAAACAGCGCAATACAATGGAAAGCAATACAATGCAATACAAATCAGTATTGTGCAATTTTGATAACACCACAGCGCATACACTGCAATGCAGTACAATGCAATACAAAACAGTACTGTGCAATTTGATAACACCACAGCGCAATACAATGCAATGCGATACAATGCAATACAAAACATCACGGTGCAATGCAGTGAAACACAATATAATACAGCTCAATACAGAGCAATTCAAACACAAAACATTACGGTACGGTACCGTGAACATAATACAATTTCAACACTATGCAGTGCAATGCAATACAAAACATGGTATAAAATAGTTAAAACACGAAACAACAGTGCAATTATGATACTACACATTGAAACGCAGTACATGCAACGCAGCACAACACACAACAATGCAGTACAAAACTTTACGGTACAATACATCAAAACGGTACAACAGAACAATTTAGTGCAGTGCCATGTAAAACAATACAGCACATTACAGTAAAACACAATACAATATGGTAGAATGCCATGTGATGCATAGCAAAACAACACAGCACAGTACAAAAAAATACAATACAAAATAATGCACTGCAAAACAAAGCAGAGCGGTACGTGTACACACGATACAACGCAATTCAATACAACACAGTGATGTTCAGTATGTTTGTTACTGCCATGTGTATATGATTTTATGTTCTTCGTTCGTTTCTGGTCCTGGTTATTAACTCTATGGACGACGTGCAGTGGTACACGCTCAATTAAAAAAAAAAATTGTGTAAAAGCGCAAATGATTGAATGAATGCGTTGTACAGGTACTAATTTGTGAGACTGGTTGTTTGGGTAAGTGGTAACAAAAGAACAACGAATGGCGCATGTGCTTGAAAACTTTCGACCGCTGTGCAAGTCTTGCGGAACAGATGACATCAGTCATCAACGCACAGACATTTGGGGATGATCGACGTCTGGAATTCATCACTGCTTATGTCGATGGATGATTTGCAACGCAGTGCAATGTACTTGTGCCTGTGGTGATGGATAGTGCACAGCGCCGGGAAATTCACTGCTTTTCTCGAGGGATGGTTTACAGCACTGTAATATCCATCTCTGTTTTTGTCGATGGATGGTTTATAGCGCTGTAAAACTCATCTCTGTTTTGTCGATGGATGGTTTACAGTTCAGTAGAATTCATCATTGCTTTTCTCGGTGCATACTTTACAGCGCTGTGAAATTCATCTCTGCGTTTGTCAGTGGATGGTTTACAGCGCTTTGGAATTCATCATGTTTTTTTTGTCAATGGATGGTTAACGGTGCTGTGGAATTTTTCACTGTTGTTGTCAATGGATGTTTTACGGCGTTGTGGAAGTCATCACTGTTGTTGTCAATGGATGTTTTACAGCGTTGTGGAAGTCATCACTGTTTTGATGGTTTACAACGCTGTGGAATTCATCACTGCTTGTGTAATGGATGGTTTACCATGCTGTGGAACTCATCACTGGTTGTGCCAATGGATTTCTGCAGGATTCTAGAATTCATCACTGCTTGGGTTGATGAATATTTTGCGACATTGTGAAATTCATAACCACTTTGCCGATAGTCGGTTTATGGAGCTTTGAAAATCAACTTTGCTTTTGTCGGTGGATGGTTTACAGCGCTGTGGAATTCATCACTACTTGTGTGGATAGAGGGTATTCAATGCTGTGGAATTCATCAGTGTGGACTTCATCACTGTTTGTGTGAACGAATGGTTTACAACGCTATGGACTTCATCACTGTGTGGATGCATGTTACAATGCTATGGACTTCATCACTATGAGGATGAATGGTTTACAACGCTGTGAAGTTCATCATTGTTTCTGTGGATGAATGGTTTACAACGCTGTGAACTTCATCATTGTTTGTGTGGATGAATGGTTCACAACGCTGTGGAATTCCATCATTGTTTGTGTGGATGCATGTTTACAACGCTATGGCTTCATCACTATGTGGATGAATGGTTTACAACGCTATGAAATTCACCACTGTTTGTGCGGACAAATGGTTTACAACACTATAAAAATTCATCACTGTTTGTGTGGACGAATGGTTTACAACGCTGTGAACTTCATCACTGTTTGTGGATGAATGGTTTACAACGCTATGAAATTGACCACTGTTTGTGCGGACGAATAGTTTATAATGCTATGAAATTCACCACTTTTTGTGTGGACGAATGGTTTACAACATTATGAAATTCATCACTGTGTGGATGAATGGTTTACAACGCTATGAAATTCATCACTGTGTGGACGAATGGTTTACAACACTATAAAAATTCATCACTGTGTGGATGAATGGCTTACAACGCTATGAAATTCATCACTGTTTGTGCGCGACGAATGGTTTACAACGCTGTGGAATTCATCACTGTTTGTGCAGACGAATGGTTACAACGCTATGAAATACATCACTTTGTGTGGATGAATCGTTTACAAGGCTGTGGAATTCATCATTGTTTGTGTGTATGAATGGTTTAAAACGCTGTGGACTTCATCACTGTTTGTGTGGTTGAACGGTTACAATGATATGGAATTCATCTATATTTATGTTGTTGAATGGTTTACAAGGCTATGGAATTCATCAATATTTACGTAGATGAATAGTTTCCAGCGCTATGGACTTCATCACTGTGTGGATGGATGGTTTATAACGCTATAATTCCTCGCTGCTTGTGTCGACGGATGGTTAAAACAAACGCTGGGGAAGTTGTTTCCGTGTACTGACTAAACTGGAATGCTTTAGAGGAGGGATTTTCGCACCTGTACTGGATTCCTTAGCTTCCTTCATGCACGCTCTCTTTTCTCCCACCCTTAACTTATGCGCGTATGTGATACGTGTTTACACACGCATGCTCGTATATACGCTCGTCCGCGTTTTCAAATACGCGCGCGCGCGCCCTTGCGCGAGACAGAGAGAGAGAGAGAGAGAGAGAGGGGGGGGGGGGGGGGGGGGGTCAGACACTGCTCGCAACACAGGAGCAAATTTTATCGTGACGTCTCCACCATTATCTCAGAATGGCATGTCGTTTGGAACCCAAGAGGCTTTTCCCTGTCTCTTTGGTGGACCAGAGACAGACAGACAGACAGGAGATAGAGAGAGAGAGAGAGACAGACAGACGGAGATAGACAGACAGAGAGAGAGAGAGGGGGGGGGGGGGGGGGGGGGGCAGACAGACAGACATATAGAGGGGGGATGGGGCTAGTGAGAGAGCTGGCGAACTCTGACGTCTAGCAGACGTGGCAAATTGACTGGTAGGCCGAGGCTGCGGGCATGGGGAAGAATAATTGACAGCTTTGTGTGACACCGCCTCACGACAAGCACGTGCTGGAAACAAGGCGGTTGCTGTTTCTATGGAAACCAGATGCTGGCCTGTGTGAAATCAAGCTGGAGATGGCTTTCGAGGAAAAGAGAATCATTTCCATGTGATGACATGGCGTCGTCTGTTTCCTGTTTGTGCAGCGTGTAGTGGCCAGCGTCTGGTAAAGGAGAGAGACGTGTGTGCTTTATGTCGTTCCGTTGAGAATGTTGAGAACCACCGTGCGTTCTAGTACGGAGGAGGGGGGGGGGGGGGGGGGGGGGGGGGGGGGGGGGGGGGGGGGGGGGGGGGGGGGGGGGGGGGGGGGGGGGGGGGGGGGGGGGGGGGGGGGGCGTGGTATCTTGCATTACAAAGACAATTAATAAACTGCGTGAATAATTGATAGTTCATCTTTTGAACCGAATTAGCTATCCACCTTCGGCAGTCTTATGGTCAGAGTTGGCATATAGTTAGAACGTTCGGCCGCTTAGCTCACGGTCGAGAGTTCGAGTCTCTCTGTGTGGGGTCGAATTTCAACGGCTTTGAAACCGTCTCTGCCCACCAAATTGTCAGTGGGTACCTGAGTGAATTCAAAAGAGGTTAACGCGGCGAAGGGAGTAGGTCGGACCCTGACTTAATGATTCCGTGCATTAGCGAGGTGAAGAGGTGAAGCGAGGTGCATTGCGGCTGTCCAGGCTGTGGCTCTGTCATTTTCGCAGAGAGAGAGAGAGAGAGAGAGAGAGAGAGAGAGAGAGAGAGAGAGATGCCGTTTTGTAGAATATTTCACTCACAGGATATTTTTTTCGCTCTGTTGTGTTGCTCTTTCTTGTAGTTCATCTGTGTCGTATCGTGCTGTATGACAGTGAAGAGCGACGCATGCTCTGTATGTACACCACCTATGGTGTACCAGAGGTTCTTGTGCGCTTCCAGTGTGGAGTGCCACGGTTGATGTTTACATTAGCCGAGGCAGGCAGTCTGATGACCCACAGATGAGTTCGCCCAGTTGTGTGGCGATCTAAGAATGAATCTCTTGTGGGGCGCTGACCGGCGACGGGCCGGAAATGCCAAAGAGGGAATACTCTCGGCTAGACCGGGAAGAGACCGGAAAAGGAAAAGTTGATGGAGGTGCCAGCCCCTTTATGTAAGAGGGAGGCCAGTAGTAGTGTGGGATGGGCTTACTATTTAGGTTGTTAGTCATCCTGGAGGTTTTAAGGAAATAGTTCTGATTACTATTTCTTATTTCAAACTTGTGAGACCTAGGATCACGCAATGTTTGAGAAGATGTTGTATGCTTAGGTTAGAGGAACATGTAGGTGATATGAAGTTGGCAGTTAATAGCTACTGTCAAACATGTAGGACCCCTATAAAATATTCATGAGGCGTAGGGATCTGATAGATAGCGTCCCTAGGTGACGCTAGGGAAGCGTGGGTGCTTGGGAATTTACTGAGTTGTTCAGTCAGTCAGGCCTCAAAAATCCCAAACGGAGAGGACTACACCTTAGTCTGTGAAGTGTGGTGATGGTGTTCTGATGGCACCAGAAATGCCACGGTTGCTAGAGCCCTTCCCTTTGCTTTATTTTTCCCTTTACTTGTACCTTTGTGTTAACCTTTACGTTTTCTTTTTGCTTTATAGACCAAATTAAAAGAAAGGAAATTTTCACTGGGCCTGACTCATTTGTCTTTTTTGGATGAACCTAGTCCAACTTTCTCCCGAACCCGATCTCCCCTTGTGCGTTTCTTTAGAGTAGGAGCAAGGGGGAGGTTTACATGTACTCAACGGTGACTGATGTGGAATCGGTGCTAAACGTTCAGACAATGCAAGCAGACAATTAGGAAACCAAAAAGAAAAAAAAATCAAACACAAATATCTGGGCCATATTTCATTGAGCAGGTAGTGCGATCCGACTGTAATATTGAAGGCCAACACTGTCCCCACAATGTAAATGACAGTAATTTCATTTATCTGAGTTTTGAAGGAGGAAGAAAATCGCTTTTTCGTACCGTTTGTTGTTAAAACGTAGCACTGACGGCTTGTTTGAAAAAAAAAATGGGATTGTAAAACACGTGACAAAAAGTTCAAACTGCTTGGATGATAACTGTAGAAACAATGGAGTTACTGGGGCTTTTGGGGAGCAAACGAAAGGACAGTAACTCTAGTGAAGTTACTGTCCGGTGACGCTTAATCAAGCCAAATAGAATAACCAAAGTTCTCGAGTCATGGCATGCTGCGTTTTCGTTACCACTTTCGAGGAAAAGGACTAATTTCATTAGTAAGGATGTGTGTGTGTGTGTGTGTGTGTGTGTGTGTGTGTGTGTGTGTGTGTGCGCGCGCGCGCGCGTGTGTGTGTGTGTGTGAGGGAACGGAAGAGGAGTCGAAATGGGGAGGAGTGACGGGAGACATCCGGGTGGGGTGGGGTTGGGGGGGTTGGGATGATGGGGAAGTTATGCTGAAACAGTGCTGTCCCACAGAACTGAAAGCACACTTAAAAGAACAAAGTTGCAACGGTAACGGATTGTTTTGACTGGAAAGGTGTGTCATTTGGAAAGCTGTGTACACAAGAGGTGGGGGGTCCATGACATAAACGCACTGACAGTTGTTTATTTTAGCTTTTGTTGATCGAGAACTGGATTTCCGTCTGACATCAGCGGACAGTGTGGTCCTGTCCTGTCCATTGACATGAGACATGTTGAAATTCAGTCAGATGGCTGTGTCATGTTTTAATTCAGCAAGGGTAGCTTTCTGCTGTCGGACAGCAGTGATGGGGCCCTCTGCGGTTGGCTGGGCTACAAGAAGATATTCTCTCTCTCTCTCTCTCTCTCTCTCTCTCTCTCTCTCTCTCTCTCTCTCTCTCTCTCCTCTCTCCATTGTAGGTTTTCAGAATATGTTGAGTAGCATTTATCTGTATGCATGTGGGAGTTTTTCACTGTTCTTGTTTGTATCATTTTCTCTTTTTGTCGATGTCTTCAGGACTCG
The DNA here is from genome assembly GCA_016801955.1 of Conus betulinus. Taxonomy (NCBI): domain Eukaryota; kingdom Metazoa; phylum Mollusca; class Gastropoda; order Neogastropoda; family Conidae; genus Conus; species Conus betulinus. The sequence continues at coordinate 574,839 of JADBJO010000100.1, read as the reverse complement.
GGAGAGTCGTTCGAACTGTCATGGAAGGTTTGATTTTACCTTAGTCTATCAGTAATCTGGAACCAGCTCAAATCATCACTGCCAAATTCGATCCAGCCTCCACCTACAATCGTAGTTAACAGCCGACATTAACTCACCAGACTGTCAGCGCCCCCCACGCCCTCCGCCCCAAAACACGCATCCCCTCCCTACGGTAACACTTACCCGCATTCGTGGATCGTACTGTCTGGAATGCGGATACGGGTTTGTGTGTCATCAGAAGCCGAGAATTAGGCCCAGCCAGCGCACCAGAACACACACACCTGTTTCCTTTCTTTGGATGATCCTTGTCACAGTCTGTGTCACAATGTCGAAGGGAAGACGTGCCGGTTACTGGAGCCGACAGGGATCTGCAAGGGAAAGAGACAGTGACATTGGGATGAAGTGGTGACATTGGGATGAAGTGGTCACATCGGGATGAAACGGTCACATTGGGATGAAGTGGTCACATTGGGATGCATTGGTCACATCGGGACGAAACGGTCACATTGGGATGGAGTGGTCGCATTGGGATGAAGCGGTCACATTGGGATCAAACGGTCACATTGGGATGAAGCGGTCACATTGGGATGAAACGGTCACATTGGGATGAAGCGGTCACATTGGGATGAAACGGTCACATTGGGATGAAGTGGTGACATTGGGATGAAACGGTCACATTGGGATGAAGTGGTCACATTGAGATGAAGTGGTGACATTGGGATGAAGCAGTCGATTTGAACAGTTATTGATAACACACCGCCAAGTTTGTTTACATTTCCGCCTGCAGTCGC
>JADBJO010000100.1:564027-571527 GCA_016801955.1 Conus betulinus | reverse complement strand
CACAGTCATCTCCAGTGGATTTCCTACTGACAAATGGAGACACTCCTTCACAGGCCAGGCCGAATCGGAAAGAGTTTGTTTTCTGTTTGTGAGTTTCGGTCCTGTTACCAGAAGCATGACGAATTACGGTTGTTCACGGGTTTCTATTACCAGTCGCATGTAGGGGGATCATCAGAAATGAGACATGTTTATGTTTCAGCCCGGGTTATTATTTCTCTTTTGATAGATCATTTGTATGTGAGCGCGCATAAACGTATTGGACTTTTTTCCAGGAAATTTTCCTCCTTTTATTCTGTTGTTCCCTCCATCCCCAGCACCATTAAAAAAAATTCTTTATTTCGAAATACTACTTACGCACACACGCGCGCGTGCACACACACACGCGCGCGCGCGCGCGCGCGCGCGCACGCACGCACGCACGCACTAATACACATACGCGCGCGCGCGGGCGCACACCCACACACGCGTACAATTATTCTCTATCGCTGTCTTAGTCCCCACTCTCTCTCTCTCTCTCTCTCTCTCTCTCTCTCTCTCTCTCTCTCTCTCTCTCTCTCTCTCTCTCAATGGTAAATATTTTCCGATGTATTAATTATATGAACAGTAATGTTGGAAACAGGATCCAATCTGAGAAAAAAATAAATTGATTGTAATAACTGATACGTTGCGTTAACCAAAGTTGGACTTTTGTTATTTTCACTGTTTAGAAAAGCCATCACAAGTAATCCGGTGTGGGCCACATGCTGTACAGTTTAGGCATGATTTTTTTTATATTATTCATAGTATGTCTGGCAGATGACAGATGTATTGTCTGAAATCGTTATTGGTTAACAGATAGAGATAAACAGTCTTCGTCGCGCCGAATCAAAACTTTTCTTCACTGCTTATTTGGGCAAAAGTAATATAGTGGTGTCAAGAAAAGTGAGCATTTAGACGCCACAGAAAGCAAGACATTATAGGGTCTTGATGCCTGTGGTAAACATATATGGAGTCTGTGATTAACACATACAAGTACTATGAATTTTTTTCTCGAGCATGTTGGGATCGTGTAAACAGAGCCAAAAAATAAAATCAAAACAACAACAGAGGAATAATTCTCTTATGATGCAGAAATTAAAGGTATTGTATAACATGGTGCTGATATGGGATGTTGAAAACACAGCATGTTGTCCTAAAAAAAAAGAAAAAGAAAAAAAAAAAAAAACAACAACAAGCAACCGCACAAACAAAAACGTAATCATATTCGCACTCGAGAAGTTCTTAGGATAGCATCAAATGGTCTCATCTGCGGCGAAAAGAAAAAAAAAAACAAAAAAAAAAACAGATGTCCAATTCAAATGAAAATCAGTTGTAAAATTTCTTCTGTTTTATTTACAATTAAAAAGATTAGAAGCCTTGATTATGACGGGGAAACGCGTACAATGTTACTCTAAATTCATGGGCTAAGAGAGATTAGGTTTCACATATTTGATGAACACTCTACACGTACGTTCCGGATAACGTAAAGATGATCCAGTGTGTTGAGGAAAGTTTCTAAATACTTTAAAGAAAATTGACATCATCAGTATGGCATGCCGCAAGAATTAGATTTATCATGCCAGTAGTAAAAGTAAAGGGGTTGATATACATACATTGAACATATGTGTTGTATATTATGATAAAACGTATTTAAGGTTATGTTTGTTCATTTACGATTTGTGATGACAAGATTTATGATTTGTTTAGCTGAAAATGGCTTATTACGTACTAGTTTTGTTGTAGATGTCATATAGAGGCTGATATTAATTGTCTTGAGTCTAATTTCGAAGGAATACTAAGTTGCTTTTGTAAAGGACTGTCCTTCGTTGATAAATCTGTGAAAGAAGCGCATACCCTAGTGTGCGCGTGTGCGAGTGTATGCGTGTGCTGGTAAGCGTATACAAATGCCCTCTGTTATGGGTAAAATTTATATTTCTCTTCATTGAATTACAATATGTGCAAAAAGGGGGTTGCTAGAAACGTGGATTTTTTTTCCATCGCACTATGCAGATGCTGTACATTTCTTAATGTTTTTTTTTAATCTAGAACAAGACACTGTGGGGAGTTGTATTTCAATATTTTGCAACATGCTTCTGTTGAAAGGGTGAAGAAAAAAGCAAAAAGAAGAACTGATCGACACAGGCAAAGGTGTAAAAAAAAAAAAAAAAAAAAAAAAAGGTATCCCTTTATGCAAACGAAATTTAATTACTGGTTGAGATTTACTAAATTACACAAGGTTTTGAGTTCGCGTTTTCTTCTCTCCTCGAATGTTGTTCTTCGCCTGTACCTTGTGTATATTTATTCATTTCTTTCTTTCTTTGTTTCAAAATTATGCTTCCTTTTAGCCGAAAACATGCATTTCATTTGCAGTTTGTTGTCATTATGTAGATTAATGCGATGTAACTTTTTATTTCTTGACACGTGACATATTCGTAAACCTCACTCGTGTTGTAGTGAAGCGAAATATTTACATCATTTATTTGGACAAAGGAACCTTCTTTGCAAGGAGCACACACACACACACACACACACACACACACACACACACACACACACACACACACACACACACCACACACACACACATATCCTTAAAAGTTTGTAGGTATCCCGGGCCGTTTTGACAGATTTTTAAAATCTAAGCGTGATAAATTGCGAGAATTGTCAATATTTGTGTGCAGTTTTTTTACGTCTCAAGATAATGAAACATGTGCGTTTTTACATCATCATGACAGTGTTACATTTTAGATTCTTGTTCAGTGTAACCCTTTCACCAGGGGCAATCGCTTACATGACAACAAGATCCGAATCACTGTCTGTCTGTCTGTCTGTCTGTCTCTGTCTCTCTCTCTCTCTCTCTCTCTCTCTCTCTCTCTCTCTCTCTCTCTGTCTCTCTGTCTGTCTGTCTCTCTCTCTCTCTGTCTGTCTCTCTCTCTCTCTCTCTCTCTCTCCTCTCTCTCTCCTCTCTCTCGTCTCTCTGTCTCTCTCTCGTCTCTCTCTCTCTCTCTCTCTCTCTCTCTCTCTCTCTCTCTCTCTCTCTCTCTCTCTCTCTCTCTCTCTCTCTGCCCGGCCTTTTCCTCTTCCCATCCCCATGGTCGTTTGGGCTATGAATAGCAACACTGGATTCGAATTTTATGTCATTCATATACGTTTCCCCCTTTTACTATCATGTATTCTTTCAACTTTTATTACTTTGTTGTATTCATTTTATGTCATTCATATACGTTTTTTTTTCCCCCTTTACTATCATGTTCATTCATTTCAACTTTTATTACTTTGTTGTATCCATCATAGTTTTTCATTCGAAAATGTTTTCACTGTGCTTAGCAGTAAACCACACTCTATTTTCGAACTCGTTGTCTGTCTCTTAGGCAGTAATTTGTTGTAAAATGTTAAACTTGCATGCTTATGAACTATTTTATTGAATATTGTGTCTCTGTGCGACGGTTTGATGCAAGAAAGCATACTGGTGCTTATCTGTTCACCTCATAAATAAAAGAATATTTGTCTGGTCTTTCCCTCGCTTTCTGTACCGTGTGGTACGTGTGTGGGCGCGCGTGTCTGTCCCCCCTTACAGTGAAGACCTCCATCCGACAACCTCTCAATTTCTCCTCCCCCTATCCCCCCGGTCTTAGGACTTCCGAGGGTGGCAGGAAGATAAGAGAATAGAAGAACGTCGATCTGATGACATCTTCTAAACCTCGGCTTGTCTCGCACAAGCGTGTTAATTGCATCTAAATTCCCCCACTGGAAAGCCCCCAGAAGCTCTGTATCAGTCGGGTAGATCTGCCCGGACTGTGTTGGCGGGGATGGATTCGAGGTTTCGGAAGATGCCCCCCCCCCCCCCCCCCCACCCCCGGGGTAGAGTGTCATCGGCCACGGGTCCTGGATGACAGTGACAGCATGTGAAACACCTTCCGGTGGTTCATAAGGGGCTGGGGTTGTGGTAGGTGGACGCTAACTGCTGGAAAGGAGGAGGAAGCAGTCATGGGATTAGAGCGAGGGAAAAGCACTGGACAGGTAGCATTGCATGCGGGACTTCTCAGCCAGGGTAGCCGTTTACTGTCCACCTCGTGTCCTCCCCATTCCATATGGAGAATAGTTCTGTGGATGTGTCATCAGTTGGTCTGTCTGTCTGTCAAGACGAAAAAGGTCAAAGATAGGGTAAATGCAGACGGAGGGGTCAGGAACGGAAATAAACATGGTTAACTGTGGTTGCAGGACATTTCAACCTTGACAACTTCAAAGGGCAAGATAAAGTGGAACAAAAAGGTCGAGGACGCTAACAATTGTGGGGGTCTCAGTTTCTTTGTTACCTTCCACCCGTGGAATGATCAGGACGACTGCCGCGTTTAACTGGCTGTGTTTCGTTGCTTGCCTTTCTTGTTTGTTGATGATTGACGGGTGGGATGACTTAGTATATATGACCGACAGATTTCCCACAGAAATGATCACCCTGCGAACTTCAGACACACAGGGACAATCATTGACAAGTATTCCATGACTGCAGTATGAATTGTCACACTTTCCTTTTACAAAAAAACGGTCGCATTGTTTGAGTTTGTAAGTTTATCATGATGTGCTAAATTGCTTTCTTTGCTGGCTCATTGTTAGGCATTTTAACAAACTGTCTCAGCTTCTGAACACAGCACAATTTCTATGTTCCATTTCACTTTCGCGTCAGGTGATGTAACGGTCAAATAGATGAGGGTGGTGTGTGTGTGTGTGTGTGTGTGTGTGTGTGTGTGTGTGTGTGTGTGTGTGTGTGTGTGTGTGTGTGTGTGAGAGAGAGAGAGAGAGAGAGAGAGAGACAGACAGACAGAGAGAGAACATGTGTCTGTCTGTCCTTTTTAAGGAAGAGGGAGCGGTGACAGGATGGGAAGGGCATCTGAAGATCTGATCCTGCTTATCGGTTTATGTACTTACTTACGGTCAGTTCTTGTGAATTCGTCTGCTTTGATCAGTTAGCTGGCCCCTGAAAATAGAGCTAGTGCTTGAATAAGTAATGTCATGTTGCCTGTGGCCCAGTTGACCGCGGAAACCTAATCAATACGTGATTATCACTAATCAACGCGTTATGACTATAGTATGTGCAAAATTCAAAAGTTGATTAATACAAACAGTCCTTGATGGCAGCCCAAATATCCTGTTTAGACACACTGTTCGTACACCTGACAGTGACTGACTACAAAAGCTGCAGGTCATGAATACTGAAGAAAAGGACCATCGTCGTCGTCGTCGTCGTCGTCACCATCACGACTGACAACAACAACAGCAGCACTGATATCAAGCGAGTGGATGGAAACGTTGGAAGACATTTACATGGTCCTGATATTCAGACTCATGCACAGCATTATCATCATCAACATGGTCGTCACTTCTTTTGTCATTGCAGAAAAATAAAGGAACATGGTAAGAAACAATTTCCCAATTTCTGGCAGTTCCATCATTACAAACTCTCATTAGTAGCACTATCATCATCCCAGATAGAGACTCAGAGACTGAGGAGTAGCTAGGTGAACTACAGTACTACACATTTGCACCAAACATGACCTAACTCAGGAGTGTCTAGCGTTTATCTCACGTCATGATGGCAACGAACACCCACTGACCTACCGTCCTTAACAACGGGAGCTGTATTACTATCAATACCATTTATGTTGTTGGTTCTTCACGACAACCAAGATAGGATATGGGTGTGGCTATACATTAGGTTTACCTCACGTCATGATGGCAACGAACACCCACTGCTGCCCTGCCGTCCTTAGCAACGGCAGCTATAATACTATCGATACCTTTCATGTTGTTGATTCTTCACGACAACCAGGACAGGGTATGGGTGTGGCTATGCATTAGGAAACTCCAAGTGAACAGTGTGTCGGCAGTGCCACTGAAGGGCGGGGAACAGCTTTCCTTTCTTTCATTGTTCCTCTACTGTAACTTCCAGATCCACCGTTTGTTTCGTATGCTACCGATTTCTGCCCCATCATGAAGGCAGCCACATTCCGTTTGTGGGGATGATGTCTGAACACGACACCAGTGTGCTATTTTTTTTTTTTTTTTTTTTTTTTTTGTCCCAACCTCTGCGCCACCTCAGAGGCAGTGCACCCACGCCGCTCATTCCGACACCCTGTCCACAGCCACAGCCCGGTCGGCCCCGCCGCAGCCCGGCACCGGCAATCCACAGGGGAACAGTCAATGTCAAGTCGTCAAGAGGCAACCCACCGGAGGAGACACTGCACTGCTGCCGAGTCACTTCGGTGGTGTTCAGTGGCGCCTGTTCTGATCTAACATACGCAGGACACCACCTACTAAGCCCTCTACTGACGACAATAATTGCTAAATCGCGGAGCCGGCGTGAGTGAGCTCTCCCCCCCGGAGGGCACCACCACGTCCGTCCAGCGACAGCCCCCATGGACTCGCCGATACCGGTGACCCCGACGGAACCAAACCAAGGCCACAGACGTGGAGAGGACATCGAAATTGAGGTCACCACGAGAGCAGGGCATGAAGGGCCACAGAATTTGAGACTTTTTTTTTATGCTGCTGATCGATGACAATGAGGATGATTAAGATGATGCTACGGATTTCCATTTCGGTCTGAGACTACATGACAGGGCTGTACTCTACGCTCCCTTTCATAATATATCCCGGCGTCAACCAGGCCCGAGAAATACAGGCACCTGCAGTGTTGGTCAGGAAATTTGAGCAACACTCTCAGAAACGCATCCATTAAGTGGATGAAACTCGACTGTGTGGTCCCAGTCTTCCCAGCTGAGTCCGCAGCAACTCAACTCTGGGTAGGAGCCGGTCGGGGCAGAAAAACCCCACATGACTTCTGATGGGATTCGAACCCACGACCTCCCAGCCGGGAGTCCGCGACGCTAACCACTTCGCCACCCAATCGGTAGGATGCTACAAAAGCGTTGAGGTGTCTGAAAATATTTAGTACAAGGAACAATCCAGAGTTTGTTTGTACGATGGAGTGATATACCGGTTTGGCAAACCAAACAGAGTAACCACCTACAGTTCTCTCCCACCAAACAGCTGATATTGCTTACTGGGTTGTATTCGTCGCGCTGTATCCTAGTCCTTCGTCGTCAGTGAGGCTGGAAACTTCGAGACAGTATATACAGGAGCACGAAAGGCATCACACACTTCCTGTCAGTACAAACTTAACCCATTCTGACAAGGTTCTGTTTGGTAATTGAATCACACAAGGATGCGCAGATGATTTCACAAGGGTGTCCGCACATACCTCGTGCTTACCTGACATTTACGCTGCTACTAATTGAAGCTGCTTTTGTTATGGATGTGGTCTGTTGGTATGAGATCAATGGACTACATCGCTGCCCTCTGGTCATCGAGAATGCATTGCCCAAATAGGTACAGTTATCATCAGGTCTAGTCTGCGTGATCTCTGTGTACTTTGGCCAGGATTTTTTTTTATCTTGCTTAAGTGGGGGAGCTCCCACGAAAGTC
>JADBJO010000100.1:544027-559027 GCA_016801955.1 Conus betulinus | reverse complement strand
ACTGGACACCTTTTTGTGTCTCTTTGCAACAAATGATAGTGTCATGAATGTTTATGAAGTGAAGAAAACGATCTGGTTACTCAGAGGATCAAAGCACGAGTCCTTTATCAAATAAACTGTCGTTGTCCACTCAGAGACGTGGTACGGGAATACCTCTCTTAGATGCTATAGCCAACACGACAGGACTAGGTGACCTGTTCAGTTTTTATGACGTGGTGACATCCTGGTGTGTCCTTGGTACGGTCCGGGACTATGAGCAGTAAGTGAGACTATTGCTGTACACGCGAAATGACTTGACGATCACAAAAACACCGCAGGACGTAATGCGTTTCGACGTTGAGGTATTCAACAGTAAAGACCAAGAAAGAACGAAAGAAACAAAACAAAAAACACGTACGTCGGACAAGAACGCAGGATACGTTTAGCTGCATCCTTAGTTGCCTTTCACGGTGCTGAAAGTACAGAAAAAGTTTTTGGTGTGAAGGAAAGTCTATGTTAAGTGAATACATGAAAGGCGAAGTGATTTCCTGCAAACGGAAGAAGAAGAGAGATGAGTGGTTTCCGGAAGTAAAGGAAGTAAAGGACAAATGATTCCTGGAAAGTAAAGGAAAGAAAGGTAGACCGATTTCTGGAATTGGAAGGAAGGAATGGTAAGAGAATTCGGGGGTGGGGAGGGGGGGGGGGGGGGGGGGGGGGTCAGGAGGGGTAGTGTAGATGGAAAGAGAAAGTGAATTCCAGATAGTACATGAAGCAAAGGCTGGGTGATTTCTGGACACGGTGAAAGAATTGAAGCTAGGCGAGTTCTGGAAAGTAAGTAAAGGGAACGACGAAGTGAATTTCTGGCCAAGTGAACGAAATAATAGCCTGGGTAAGAAAAGCGAATGAAAACTATTTCTTGAAGATGAATGAAGAATTGGCAAAATGGAAAATAAATGGACGAGATAGTGAATTGCGGAAGTGGATTAAAGGAAATGTGAGTGAATTCTTAGTTTTCTTGTCCGCTGCATTTTGTTTGCCTTGCCTGTTGAACCCTTTGGAGTCAAAACCTGTCTTGCAGTATTGTCTGATCGTAATTCCTTGTGGTGCGTGCTATGACTCACTCCCATTCCCACCCCCTCTCCCACTTTTTTTTTTCTTCACTAAACCCCTCGCCTGAGTGCGTTCCATCTGCTTTTGATCTGACTTCTTTGCGACCCAAAGTTACAGTGCAGTTCCAGCATGATCCTGAACAGTTTACATCCGATGCACGACGCTTCATTTGCACAAGACGATACGTGACATACGCATTGTACTTTAGATGCTCAGTTCTGTCCATTAATTGACCGATCTTCACATCTGACCAAAAACACCTGTCATTCAGTTTTTTTTCTTGTTTTTTTTTTTTTTTTTTTTTACATCATACTACCTCCTCCATCTCCTTCCCACGTCCGCATCTCATCTGACTCCCTTCTCCCTCTGTCCAAAAAAGAATGATTAGAAAACTGTGGTCTGAATTTGTCTCAAACAAAAAATTTTTTTAAGCCCAGTTTACATGTACAATGAGCATGCGGTACTGCATGAAGCTAAGGCTTTTTTTTGTACAGTTTTTGATGCAGTAAGTTGTTATTGTACCGAAAAATGTTCTTGCGTTTGTTTCTTTGAAACATTATTTATGTTCTGCGCTGTTTTGAAATTTGGGACGATTCTGGAATTCCTCAGACACTCTCAAAAGTCCACCTTTGTCCGTCGATCCAAAAAACGAACCGGGCTTTCTAGAATCGTCCAAACAAACACATTCAATATAGCACATCCAGAACGAGTCTGTATAACCCATTCCTTAGAAGATTTTTTGCCACACCAAAACCAGAAGTCTGGGCGGAAAAAGTTGCAATAAAAACTATGGTGGCTATGGGGCACTCGTCTTAAGTTTCGCTTGTGCATGTCACGAAGAAGACACACAGGATTACGTAATCGTATTCTTTCTCGTAAAGTTTAAAACCGTGTTGAACACCACAGAAAGAAAAAAAAGCTCCAGTTTCACAAGTAAACAGTAGATATAAAAAGAGGATAAAACAAACAAACAACAAAAAAGAGAGCTCAACGAAGCCAGTCTCTTATTCAGCTTCTTTGCATTTATGAGTATCTATAGAAAGAAAATAAGGTTGTCTTTATAGGCTGGAGGGAGAAATGATTTTTTTTTTTCTAATTATAAACGACTTTTTTTCTTTTTTTTTTTTTTTTTTTTTTTTACCTTTTTTTTTCCTTAGTGCTTCTTTGATCGGCAGATATTCTTCGCGGAGTTTTTCTTACACCATGGTTGGTTTTCGGTCCTCTATCTCCCCCATCTCTCTCTCTCTCTCTCTCTCTCTCTCTCTCTCTCTCTCTCTCTCTCCCCTTGTATGTGTGTGTGTGTGTGTGTGTGTGTGTGTGTGTGTGTGTGTGTGTGTGTGTGGTCGTGTGTGTGACGGGGGAAAGGCAGAGAGTCGGTAGTGTAGATGTGTGTATGTAGTATATGTCCATGGGCGTATGTGCGTCTGGTGTTTGTGTATGAGTGTGAGTGTGTGTGTGTGTGTGTGTGTGTGTGTGTGTGTGTGTGTGTGTGTGTGTGTGTGTGTGTGTGATTATACGTATGTATATGTGTGTGTGATAATGTGTGTGTATGTGCATGTGAGTGTATATGCGTGCGCGCGTTCACATGCTCGCACGCGCGCGTGTGTGCGTGCGTGCGAGCGTGCGTGCGTGCGTGCGTGCGTGTGTGTGTGTGTGTGTGTATGCGTGTGCGTGTGCGTGTGTGTGTATGTTGGATCAATGCATAAAAATTATTAAGTATTTGAGTCGGCATGAACAAATTTCAGGAAATGCCGAAGACTGATGAACGGAAATCGGCCTGTCACTGACAATGTAGACGAATAATGATGTATTTCCATGTCGGAGTGGGAGGGAGGGGTTGGAGTGGGAAGGAGGGGGATGGGGCGGGGGGAGGGGGGGGGGGGAGATAGCGTTTGCACCACAAAGGTATGTATCTCGGTGTTTCACACGCACAATGCTGACGTCTGTTCCGTTCGATGGTATTTCGAAGTCAATTTTTTGTTTGTGTTCACTAGATTATTCCAGGCACAGAAGACGTACAGTTTCCCTTTAGCCCCACGCATGCTCAGACTGAGGTAGGAAACAAAAAAAAAACATGCGAAAGTCGGACAGCACACCCCTTCCTCCCCTCTGCCAGTCTCTCTCTCTCTCTCTCTCTCTCTCTCTCTCTGTCTCTCTGTCTCTGCCTCTCTGTCTGTCTCTGTCTCTCTGTCTCTGCCTCTCTGTCTCTCTCTCCCTGTCCCTCTCTCTCTCTCTCTCTCTGTCTGTCTCTGCCTCTCTTGTCTCTCTCTCCCTGTCCATCTCTCTCTCTCTCTCTCTCTCTCTCTCTCTCTCTCTCTCTCTCTCTCTATGTTAAGGCACGTCTGTTTCCTCCTCATCACGTCTCTTTCCCCCCTCCCACCTCCACCTTTCCAGCCAGAGAAACAATACAGTGACTGCGTACGATGGTCAGGCGAATGACACCAACACCAATCTAAATGAGACCCTCCCACCACCACTCCCATCACTCTCACCCTCACCCGCCTCTCATAAAAAACACAAAACAAACAAACGAAAAAAAAAGCAAAGAAACAAACGGAGATAGATTAAGTCAGACGGCACGCAAAAGCTTCCTAAACCACTGCAGCCAAGAGAAAAAAAAAACCGCTGAGGTGAAGAAGCCAAGTGGCACTCAAAAAAGACACACAAATGAGAGAGAGAGAGAGAGAGGAGAGAGAGAGAGGAGAGAGAGAGAGAGGGAGAGAGAGAGAGAGAGAGAGAGAGGAAGAGGGGAGGGCGTGAGGGAGGAGGAGCGGTACAAAAAGAGACCTAAATAAAATCAGAAAATAGTGAACAGTTCAACAAATTGGTCAGAACAACCCAGACAAGACTCTGCCTCTCTCTCTCTCTCCCCCCCCCCCTCTCTCTCTCCCCTCCCCCCCCCCCCCCCCCCCCCCCCCCCCCCCCCCCCCCCCCTCCCCCCCCCCCCCCCCCCCCCCCCCCCCCCCCCCCCCCCCCCCCCCCCCCCCCCCTCTCCCCCACATTTTCCATCTACCAGACAGTGAACACTGCCAAGTCCTCTCAGTCTGACAGGTCTGCTATGTCTCTCTGTATATTTGTCTGTCTGTCTCCGTGTGTGTGTGTGTGTGTGTGTGTGTGTGTGTGTGTGTGTGTGTGTGTGTGTGTGTGTGTCTATCTATCTGTCTGTCTGTCTGTCTAAGTGTCTGTCTGTCTGTCTTTTTTTTTCCCTCAGTCTGTCTCTCCTTTGAACGTGCAAGCGCGCATGCAGAGATACAGACACAGACCCACACATACACTCACCACAAACACGCGCACGCCCACGGAGGGAGAAAGAGAGAGAGAGAGAGAGAGAGAGAGAGAGAGAGAGACACACACACACACACACACACACACACACACACACACACACACACACACACACACACACACACACACACATTTCTCATTAGTATGTTTCTTCATCCTGTAGGGTTTAACGACTGTAGGGTTTAACGTTCGTGTGACTGGCGTTACTTTTCCTTCAGCTGATTTTATGCTTCATTGATTTTTGGTTTTACGTGGAGCGGGGGGTCCTTACTATTTTGAAATCGGGTCGTGATCTTTTTCCATCAGGAACTGCTCATCTCCTCCGCCAGAACAAACACACACGCATGCACGCATGCACGCACGCACGCACACTCACGCACGCGCGCACGCACGCACGCGCGCGCGCGCACGCACACACACACACACACACACACACACACACACACACACACACACACACACACACACACACACACACGCACACACACAAATGCGGTGTGGGTGCTTGCGTCACGTTTGCACTCACACATAGATAGATAGATAGATAGAGAGAGAGAGAGAGAGAGAGAGAGAGAGAGGAGAGAGAGAGAGAGAGAGAGAGAGAGAGAGAAAGAATTAATCTCGTCTAATATTATTGTAAAAGATCGGGCCTAAATGACTCTGAATTACAAAAAAGTATTTTCAAAGTGAGTTGACCGCAGGCACGAATTGAAATAAATTTCAAAAGGAATTTTAAGTAAATCCGTTCGAACATGGGCAAAGACAGTACAAGACAAAACACATCGTGTTTCGACCTCATAGGTCCTCTGCAGGCAAGAGAAACAACATTCTTGACAATGAAAGCCAAGAACGAGAATCACGGATCATCTCGAATTCGGCGCAAGAAAACACCATACAATCGGCACAATATATTAAATTGGATGCGGTATAATCTTGCATAATACAGTTAACGACATGGAATTTAACCAAGAGTAGTTGTTGACATGTAAAGAATCGCCTTGGCTTCAGGCTGTGTCAGGCCAGTGACATAGGCTAGAACACCAAGGCTACATCAAAATGTTGTTATGCTCTGCATAGTCATGCGGGGATTTGTCTTCAGTTGTGACAAGCTCCTAGCGTAACATTTTTTTTTAATGAATCATGTTTTATTTCAAACAAAACATAGGTTACAAATAAGTACTACAAAACGCGTAAGACAATAATAATAACAACAAAACATAATCATCATGATCATCATCATAATGATTATAATCATCCTCATCAACATTATCCATTGAGCATTATACATGTGTTTCTTTGTCAAATCAAAGACATGCTAAGGATAGCAATAACCACAAAGGACATACACACAGAAAGGAAAAAAAATTAAAACTGAAAATAAAAACAAAATGACCAAAACAAGCAAATGAATTACTCATACAAAGAAAACAAAAAACAACTGGCCGTTGCCATGTCGTTTGGAAGCCTTGAAAATCAACGTTTAATCCAATAAAGAAGAATATGGGAGCCACGGTGTAAGAAATGTTGTGAGTGACATGTGAATACAAGCAGCATACTTTTCTATTTCGTACTTTGCTTTCAAATACACAACAAAAACTTGAAATAACGGTAAATCCTCGTCATATTTACATTTGTAAATGTAGAATTTGGCATGCAACAGAATTGAAACAAAAGTGTTATCTGATCTAAAATTACTGTCACAGCCAAACAGGACAATATTTTCGTTCAGCAGTAGCTTCGTATCTTTGCATTTTCTGTTTACTGTACTTCGAAATTATTGCCAGAAAGTTTGCACATGAGGGCAGTGCCAAAACAGATGTTGAAGATTTTTCTTTTTCTCTAGTACAAAAAGCTGCTAACATAACATTAACAGTCTCCAAAATCCCCCGAAGTCGGAGTGTGGCTGCCCACGTGGCGGGGTAATCAGAAACGGTCGGTCACACACGTCATGTTCTCATCCCCAGCTGATGCATTTGTACCATAGTGTTCAAGTACTTCGGCTGTTCGGATGTTCCCAGGAGTCTTTTAGCCAGGGTACGACAACAACATGTAAAGAAAATTTTCTCTTTTTTTTCTCCTCCTCTCCCACTCCTCTTCCTCATCTTCCTTTTGCACCCCGTTCTCTTCCTACCCCTTCTTCCCCTGCTCCTCAGTCTTTTTCCTTTCTTTTTTTCTTTCTTTCTCGCTTTTCTTTTCTTTCTTTTGTTATTGCTGTTTGTTTAACACTATCTTTTTCTTCTTTCATTCTTTCGATTTTTCCATAAAAAAAAAAAAATCAGTATAGTTGGCTACCCCTTTTTATGTACTGTTCTATTGGTTTGCTAATTCCCACATATCTCCCTTGATCAGCTGGGTGACAGATCACGCGAATCGCACCAGATCGGTAACATTAGTATTTTGAGATATGAACTGAATTATACCTACATTTTTGTAAAGCTACGTGTTTGTAAAGTGTAAAATAAAATTGCTTAAACCAGTTATACCTGCCGTCTTCCTTCCATTCCTTTCCTTTATGTGTTAGCCGCTCGCTCTGCTCTCCGGGCAAGAAACGTAAACATTTAAACAAAATTGTTGCATTAGTCCGTACATGATGTTAAAATTCTTGTTTGTGTGCTTATCTTTTTTCTTTTTTTCTTTTTTTTTGATCTTTTCACGCCAGTGGCCTGCCATACTGCCAGCCACGACCCGTTTCCTTGACCATATCTTCAGCAGGTGTGCCGCTGGCTGCTACAGGTGGTGGTAAAAGCATAGTTGACGGACTGCCAAAACAGCGGAGTTTGGGGCGGCCATCGCAGCTAGCGACTTAAAAGCCTGAGCGCAAAGTCACAACACTGGTCTGAAAGGGGCTTAGGTTGTTTGTTTGGGTTCCTGTCTTTTTTGTGTTTGTTTTTGTTTAGAGGGTTTCCCTCTCCCTCCTGTCCTCTTGCCCCACCCCCCGTCCCCCGTCCCCTTTCCACTCCTACGCCCGCTCTGTTCGTTTCCTTTTTTTTTTTTTTTTTTTTTTTTTGCTTTCTCTAGCTCCCATTTTCTCCATATCCCCCGTTCCTCCTCAACACGCTGAAGGATGGTGACGGCCCCTCTCTCTCTCTCTCTCTCTCTCTCTCTGTGTCTCTGTCTCTCTCAGTTTGTGTGTGTGTGTGTGTGTGTGTCTGCGCGCGCGGGCACGCGCGCGCGCGAGAGAGAGAGAAAAGAGAGAGAGAGTGTGTGTGTGTGCGTGTGCGTGCGTGCGTGCGTGTGTGTGTGTGCGGTCTCTATGCTTCAGGAAAACCAGACTTTGAATGCAGTTGTGAGGGTGGTGCACGGGCTACCTGAAGACGTAGTCGTAATGGCACGTGCAGCACTGAGAATGTCAAAGAGTCCGTGACAAAACGATGGAGGAGAGAGAAAGAGTGGAAGGTGAGGCAGGAGGCAGCAAACAAAATCCTCAATCCTAAGTACGATCGGTAACTCAAACACACAACAAACTTAAAGGCCATCACTAAAACAAATAAATAAGTACATAAATGAATGAAGGAATAAATACACAAAATAAATAGATTAACAAATAAGTAAGTAACTAAATAGATGCATAAAGAAATAAAATAAAATGAAATGGAATAAACCCCAACGCGAACTCAACTCAGTACGGCGTTTTGATTGGATGTTTTAAAGGATCGAAGCTGCCGAGTGAGTGACCATTCCTGAGGTCTTGTTCCGCTGTGTAAGTACAAGGACGAGGAGGGAACACTGTGAACGTTGACGGGTCAATGTGGATTATGGAGCTTTGTCCTTCTGGCGGAGTCCTGCCATGTTAAAGAAGACAGCGCGCTTCTCAGCGGTTCTGGTGGCAGTTTTACTAGTAATCGAGAGCGGCAGCGGACAGTCACCGTGTTCAGGGTAGCGCAACCGTTGCTGCAGACTGGCTCAAGTGTTGAGTTGGAGGAGGATAGTACTATCGTCGTCGTTTTTTTATGAGAGCCGGATTACGGGTACGGGTACCACTCCGTGTGTGTGAGAACGGACGGGTAAGTAGACGCAGTGATGTTCTTTTCCTGCTGGAAAGATTTCCGCCATTTCCCCTTCCCATTCCTACTCCCTCCCTCCCCCGCCCCTGCGACCTTTCTCCCAGCCATCTACCCCTCTCCCAGTTCCAGTGAAAACCACAATGTAGAAGATGCGCAGAAATGTGGAGGGGGGGGGGGGGGGGGGGGGGGGGGGGGGGAGCTAAACTGCCCTTTAATTACTAACTCCTGAATGTGTAGTTCCTAGAGCGAAGAGCTTAACCGCGCCTTTACCAAACAGGAAGTACTGACAGGATCATGCATGTGAAACATATACATGCGATTTTCATGTTGGCACTCCATGTTCCTGTACATATCTACCGGTAAAAGTGCAGAAGCTTGCCCCTCGTGGGAACTTTAGAGCTGCCTAAAGTTGCAAGAAGAGAAGTAAAACCCAACCAGCTTTCAATCATCATGCAGACTTGGTAACGTATAGTCTTTGCTGCGGGTGGTTGCTTTCACGGAGAATAGTCCTAAAACCGGTCATTTTCTCCATCAAGTGACCACTAGTGAATGAATAGTGTCGCATGACCGAGGCGAGCCTAGGGAAGCCAAGGCTTAAGTGCACTTTCACCCGTACGCTTTTGTAAGGAGAAAGAAAACTGTGCATGTACTTGGCTTAGTGCTTAAGGTGTGAATGGCTACTGATCGGACAGCCTGTGTGCGATAACTTTCACAAAACAACTACTGCAGATGCCCTTTGTAAGGACTTCTGTACATATCCCCACCGTTGACTTCCTGTTTAAAGTATTTTTAAAAAGTATCATTAAATACGGAACAGTAAATTTGCATTATGGAACAAGGGGATATTGTTAAACGAGTAGAAAGAATGTTTAAATAATGCGTGTTCATTTTTCAGCCATGGGGTGCGAATGCATTGGGTGAGAAGGGGTACAGGGGAGGGATGTTGAAGGGGAGTGGAGGAGGGGGAGAAGGAAATCCCTCGCATAAGCCGCTTTCCCCCCCATCCTCTCCCCTTCCGCCTCCCTTCAATCCAGCCTTCAGCGCCTTCTGCCTCTGTCCCCAGTCTTCCCTTCTTTGTCCTCTTCATCCCCCCCCTCCCCCCCCCCTCCCCTCTCTCTCTCTCTCTCTTTCAATGCTTCTCCATTCTTGCACACACATACACACACACACACACACACACACGCACACACACACACACATGTACACACACAACACGCGTGCACACACACACACACACACACACACACACACACACACACACACACACACACACAGAGATGATAATGATGCGATAGATTTTCCTAACTTAATGAAAACAATAACTGTCAGGTATGATCGAGTCATATTAAACGAAAGTGTTATCCTTAGGCATTTCAAGCGTTGTCGGGATCTTATAAACTAGGTGACCTTCAGCTTTGAAGGAAACTCATTCTCTTCTGGGAATAGAGAATGAGTGGACGTTCTTCTGAATCTGAAACTCTCGCATCTAGATGTTGGTAGGTGGGTAAGTTACAGGAGCCGATGATATTTTTTTATCATGACTGGGAAGAATTATGTACCCTCTGGTATCAAAGAATGACAGCAGTTTCAAGACTGGAGGTTTTCTAACTCTGAATATATGCGGTTCATACTCAGGCAATGTGTAGCACACTGTGTTGATGAAAATGGAGGATCCAGTGGGAACGTATGTAATAATCACTTCAAGTCCAAAGATCATAAATAAATAAATAAATAAAATGAAAGTTTTTTTTTTTTTTTTTTTTCTGGCGGTTGGTGTAGCCCTTTGCCTCCCAAATGCGGATGGGGAACTTGATGTCAGTAGCTTAACTGTATTGTCAAAATGTTCCCATCCACGACAGTTGTTCACACACACACACACACACACACACACACACACACACACACACACACACACACACACACACACACACACACACGCGCGCGCGCGCGCGCGCGCGATAAAAAAGATAAAGAAAAGAAAAAGTAAACAGTGACAAGAATGCTTCGTCTTGGATGGTGGAGCTTTGGATGAGTGACTTTTTGTTTGATCTGTTTCTTGAGATGTTTTTTTTTATTTCAAAACTTTCGAAAGACAGTGGTCAGACGTTGCGTCGGTCTCTTGTCGCAGAGGTGAGGAAGGCAACCGCACGTATGGCTGGGTTTAAACTGTTTTCTCTCTTACGGGTTGCATTTGCGTAGTGCATGACTTCCTCAAATTACTTCAACTAGACTAGCCTCGCAGACACCTCGGGCTCACAAACGCTTTTTCAAGATGGAAGTGGTCTCCTCCTCCTCCTCTTCCTCCTCCTCCTCCTCCTCCTCCTCTCCTTCCACTAATTTCCAGTGTCGACGTGAATTCAGTTACTGGATTTTAGGAGTTCAAATATTGCGCAGCGTAGGGAGGAGATGAAGGCGTGGGGGTGGGGGTATATTGCTTTTGCCTGGTGTTCTCAAACTGAAATTAGTGGGCATGTTGCAGTCTCTGGGGACAGGGTGTACCAGTGTCAGGTGACTATGAGGAAGGAAGAGTTTTCGCCGTAGTCCTTGCGACAGGATAGCGATGGTGCTGCTGATTGTGATGTCTTCTTCTGCCACTAGAGGATAGCTGTTTCAGGTCAACACGTCTCAAACACGTCGGTCTGGAGCGGATCTTGGATAGCATGTAAGTCTGGAAGGGTGCCATCATTCCTCGAGCGAAGGCCACTGCAGCAGTGTTAGCATGTAGCTGACACTCGATGTGTTCCTAAATTTGTACAGGGTATATTGTCTGCTGTTAGCTGGATCTTCACCATGCTGATGAGTCTGTTGATGAAGGGATCCCGCTAACTCAGGAATAGGACGGACCAAGGCCTTGTGGGCCAGTTGTCCAAGACCAGGGTTGCGTTTGCTTTGGCACAAGCGTTGTCAACACGACCCCCCACCCTCACCCGCGTCCAGGAGAAATCAGATTGTGTAAAAACTCCTTGTACCTGGCGGAGGACACGCGAGAGTGCAGTTTGATTTTGCCTTTAGCAACTTTTCACTCTGGGGTAAGGGTTGCTGTACACACTTGTGCGGTTGAAACTGTCTTGCGATGATCCTTCAGAAGTTTGCCAGCGTCATTTTTACAGAAGACGAAGCGGTAGGTAGTGGTATCGTCAGAAACGATGTTTATTGGAGTGCAAACTACACACAGCAATGCTGGTCGTCTGTGCCGACTTGAAAGAGGCAAGGCCAAAGTGCAGATCCCCAGGGGGTGCCGGACTGGACACCGATGCCGTCTGACTGTGAGCCATCAACCAGTGATGCCTGTTTCTGGTTAATGAGGAAGTGTGCGGTCCGACTGTTTAAGGCTTTCTTGGACGCCGCAGTGATCCAGCTTGTGGATAAGAAGGCTGTGATTTACCTTTGCCGAATGCTTTGGCTTGGTCCATGATGATGTCATTGGTTGCTACACCCTTGCTGTTGAGATTTCCGCGATGAAATCGGAATCGGAAAGCGGGGTCTAGCAGGAGCGGTGTTTTTGAGGAAACAGTGTTGTTGACTGGACTTGATGGCACGTGTCTCGAGGTGATGTGCGATGGCGCCCACAAGGATGCATTCGAGGATCCTAGGCGGGACAGTAAGTCTGTAGAGTGAAGCTTTATAGTGTTCTCCCTTTTTGAAGACAACTAAAAGACCAGAACATACAAGAAGTGGAGAAATTTGTCTACCTGGGCGGTGTCGTCATCAAAGATGGTGGAGCAGGCCTAGACATCAGTAGCCGCATCAATAAGGCAAGACACGGATTTACCACCCTGGGACCCATATGGGCTTCCACGGCACCTTCGCTCCAAACCAAGATCAGAGTTTTCCAACACAAAACCCTGTGGGAGAGAACCAAACAAAGTGCTAGAGAGAGAGAGCTGAAGGAAAGGAAATGGGTCTGGATTGGTCGCACCTGGCGAAAGCCTCCTACAAACGTCACAAGACAGGCTGTCAGATCGAACTCACAGCGGTAAATGAAGGTGAGATGATCTCCACAGACTTGGCTCGGGGATCATGAACTCCAAAATGGAAGACAGCCAGATTGACAAGGGCCAAGCCAGAAGAGGTTAGCCCGGAGCCGAGGCCGCTTGAAGAATGTTGCAGCAGCCCGATGTTCCACAGGAACTCAAAAGATTTAAGTCGAGTAAGTCAAACACGGGACGAAATGATAAAAGAGTTTGCTTTAAATGTGCGGAAGGAAACTATCGTAGAATGATCACTGTGTTGAAGTTTGTCGGAAGGAAGGAAGAGGAAAGAGATCTTGTCATCGTTTTATTCCTTCTCTTCATACCTGACGGGATCTCGTTAGCCTTTTTGTTTTGTTTTATAAATGAGGGAGAACGGGAGGGTACTACCTTAAGAAGTGGCTACTATAGATTAAAATCAAAGCTCTGTGTGGATGAAGTGGAAAAATTGTTGCAGTCCGGCAGCTCCACGCTTCGTTTTATTTTGTGTGTTTGTGTCTTCGGATGGAGTTTTTTATTATTTTTTCTTTTAAACTGTCCTCAGCTGTTCTGTTTTAAGGAGTTCTTTCAACGCATATGCGCAGAACATATGTTGTGCGTTGTGTCGCTGTTTTTTTTCCTGTCGGAAACTCTTCAGTTTGCAGAGGTTCTTTTTAGGCAAGTGCGACAGGACTTTAAAGCTTTTAACCGAAGGAGTTGAACCAGTGTTCTTGTAGGGCTATGGAGAGAGTATTTCGACGAGCACATTACCAAAATAGTGAGGACACCTTCCTCGATGATACCTCTCTGGCCATGCAAAGCGATGTTCTCTTTATAGTGATTTTCTGATATGATACGTGAGCTTTGTCTTCCATCACAGATATACGTCATTTTGTCTGCTGCTCGAACACGATAGTGCTCTCCTCAGGTTGTACAGTGGCTGTAAACGCACACTGTTTGCCATTCATCCATAGGACAAATGATGTGTAGATAGATAGATAGATAGATAGATAGATAGAGAGAGACAGACAGACAGACAGACAGACAGATAGATAATTTTTGGGGAGCGTGCGCCCATGGGAGATATCTCTCCAGACTGTCTTCCTCAAAGGCATGAATAACTCATCTCCAGTATACAAGATCTCAGGTCAAGCTCCTTAGCATTGCAGGAAAAAATGAAATAAAACTGTTGATTTCTGGCTACGTAAAAGAAGAATAACAACGAAGTTCAAAATGGGGATGAAAAGATCGTAGTACGTACGGACTCTTCGGCGGGAAGGGTGTAGTCACACATTTTGATGGGGAGGGGAAGGCTGAGTTTAAAAGTGATCTTTTCCGAGTATTCCCGACTCATCGACACCGCTCCCCTCCTTGAGTCAGAGAGAGAAAGGTGTGTGTTTGTGTGTGTGTGTGTGTGTGTGTGTGTGTGTGTGTGTGTGTGTGTGTGTGTGTGTGGAGGGAGGGGGGGGGAGATAACAAGCAGACGAGTTTGCTGAGGAACCATAACACTTGCGCTGGCACCTCCGGTGAGTGATTTGTGCCTGTGCCTGTATCGGCCGACAGTAAATCATCCACTGCGGACATGATATATGAATGTATGTAGTAAGTATGTATGCCGCTCTCCTGCTCATTCTTCACGAAACGACTCTGACAAATTGAATCTTGGGGGTATGGAAAAGGGAAGCGGGAACGAAAGGAGGGAGGGGGTGGGGGGATACGTGGCGAGAGCTAGAGAGATGAGGCCAAGACTTTAGAGGGGCGGAGAAAGAGGGAAAGGGACAGAGAGGAATCGGAATTGGGCAAAAGAAGATACTCTAGGCACTCTCGATGCCTGCTGTCATACACAAAGAAGAAACGTAGAGTGGCGTGCTACCACGGATTCGCAAATCAACAGGGATTATCACAGCCTTATACTGATCTTCATTCCTACTATTAAAAAGTCATTAAAAACGATCTTGTAATATATATTGAATGTTTACGGTCTCTTCGCGCGAAGATCCTAATTTGATTACCTCTAATCCAGTGCTTACAGAGAGCTTTCGTGAGAGAAAGAGAGAGAGAGAGAGAGAAAGAGAGGGGGGGGGGGGGGGGGGGGGGGGGCAGAGAGAGAGAGATGACCAAGAACACTAACTGAAGATATAAAATCACAGTGCCATCCTCCCCCATTACAAATTGAATACACATGGATACCTTCGGATGAAACTCACATCCGCAGAAGTTGAAGGGGTTCAAGTCTGCACAAACGTTGGTTCTGAAGAGCGACTGTTGTGTTACTTGGCTGTATCATGCAGGATTGAATTTGGGACCATTTGATCAGAAGAATGCCCGAACCACTACACCCACTATCCCCTGAAGAAGTAATCATCGGAAAGTCCGTGGGGTGATGTATTGACGTAATCCTAAAGGTAATTTGGGGAGGGGGACTTGCAAAAATTATCTGTCTTCCTTTGTGCATGGAGAGTTCCAGCGCGCAAGGTTTGCGTCCCACTCTCTGAACACTCTCTGAAACTATTTTAGTTTAACGATAACTTCATAACAACGTGGTGAGTTATGTTGGGCACCATCCTGAAGAAGAGTTCTGCAGGCTCCTCCCATTCTGTCGGTTTAGTGCTAAGCTTTGGGTCTCTTCAGGTTTCCTGTCCATTTTGCATTGTTGTCAGCCTCTCTCTCTC